>CAXKVY010004963.1:0-59604 GCA_964058915.1 Tetropium fuscum
TATATCTGATAATCGTAGTATAATATTTAAATTCTACGGACATATCGCATGGAATTAGTGAAATTTATAAAGTGTAAATGTAGCATTAGCATGCGTGTAGATAGCACATTTCTTACATTTTAATCGACTAATCTCATATTAACACCATAATTGCTCGTGTAATGAGAATTTACCTATCAAAACACCATGATAATTATACCATGTTGTTAATCAAATAGAATGAGCAATTCTGACGCATATGATGAATTAGTAAGATTTACATAGTATGTAATATTACTCGCTGTCTAGTGCCTGCGCCTTAGGTAGTGTGCTGGTCGTTTTTCTGTGGATAGAAATTAAACTGGGCACATATTTGAATTATTAAGTACAAACCCCACGGGAAACTTCTTTCGTATCTAAACCCTTTATATTTGGGGCGGCTGAGCTTCATGCTAACGCAATTACCACAACTTGACTGGATTTGTTCACGCTACGTAAAAACATTAAGTGGGTGTTATCTTTTATGTATCTTTTAGTGGACGTTATCAACGAGTATAATTTGATTATAATTGAAATTTTATAACCTTATAATTTTATGTAATATAAAAATACCAAAAATTAAAACCACAGAACAAGAAAACATACACAAGATTTTTCAGAATATATTAAGATACATATTCATAACATATTTATGGTTATTTAGAACTTATTAAAGAAACAAACAGAAAACGTAGAAAATTCCAATGAATACAACCCTTTCACATTAGGAAATGTCTTATTTTTCACAACCCGATACGAAAAGTAAAATCTTAGGTTTTCACAACGCAAGTTCATTGCATAGTAGGTTATTTAGACAATTATGAAACTGACAAGGTATGAAAGTGACATGCCGCCACACCGTTATAACCTACTGGATTGTTTATAAACGTTTAAAATTCAGAGTCTTCTTCTCTGCCTGTTTATAGTGAAGATGTACCACTTTTCCCTTCAGGTAGTTCTGTAAGGGCTGTGAATAGCCGAGTGGAGATGGACGGAACTCCAGGAGTCACGTGTTCCACAGATAGGCCTTTGATTGCCCTATCTTAAAGAGTACAAAGGTGAACGGTTACAACAGGTTTATTTATAGATTAATTACGGATCAGATACAGGTGATTCAGTAGTAATAGAGTCAAGCGTGGTTAAACGGCATGTGCAAGCGTGATGAATAGCATGTTGGGATACGAAAATACGATCTTAGGGACCTATAATGGCCCTAGTCACTACGGGGACCCAAAATGGCGGCGAGTTAGGCAAAAAGCGGCGTTATGAGAGCCAGAGCGTGCGGGGAAAAAGCAATAGCAATACGATTATGGGCATACAGATGACGTGAGCAGAATACGGGAATATTCCTGCCCAGAATTTGCGTGAGCAGGAACCGCGATCTTCCAACTACAAATTTGGGTGAGTAGAAAAAGGAAATATTCTGATATGGGATCTGTAAGTTAATTCTGATGTTATTTGTTTCTTTCAAGTTACGCAATTGAAAGTAAAAATAATAACTGAATGACCTTAAGTCAATAATAGCTGCATTCAACTTATTGAGATACTAGTAAAAATATTATCCTTGAAATGTTTTCGTATTTTCAAAAACTTTATTGCCTAAGTATATTTAATTGTTTAATTTCACATTTAAATTTGCGATATTACTACGGTATAGTGTTTTCTCGGTCGGCAGTCTCTGCTTTATCCTGTACAGACACCACTTTTAAACGGTATTGTAGGGGTCTTAGATAACTGCAATGGAGAAGAAGGTAAGTCCAAGGGTCACGTAACATATAGGGAAAGAAATACTATCCTATCTACGGTAATATAAAATTCTTTGCTACACCTAGTTTTATCTTTATCTTATCCTAAGTGTATCTATTTACATACATATACAGGGTGGCTCCCCTATCTCTGCTCGGACCGTAGCTACTAGACCAATACAGATTAAGGCAAAATAATCTGATAAATAGTTTTGTCCATAATGTGCCATACTTTAAAATTGTTTTTGATTGTACAGTGTGTACCATATTTCCGAGGTCACGATTTCGGGTATTTTTTTAAATGTACCACCCCCTATATTTTTTCATTTTTAGAGACCCTAAGAGACCCTTACAAGGATATTTCGTTTTCATGCGTCAGATGCGACGTTGTCAGGTTGGCCGATTTTCAAGGAAAATCAGTGA
This sequence comes from Tetropium fuscum, assembly GCA_964058915.1. Lineage (NCBI taxonomy): Eukaryota > Metazoa > Arthropoda > Insecta > Coleoptera > Cerambycidae > Tetropium > Tetropium fuscum. Next base: position 2,187 of record CAXKVY010004963.1, read on the forward strand.
AGAATCATCTTATACTAAAAAAATCATACAAAATGTATTGTTAGAGCTTCTTTAAAAAATTTGAGTATGCAAGTATCTAAGGTATGTATCCAAATTTGCATAGTATTAGCAATGGTTTAAAATATACGGAGTGTTCAGAATCAACCACCCAATTTTACCATGTTTAAATGGCTAAAACTCACTTTTTCAAATGGAACACAATACGTGAATGACACAATATAACACATTCACAATATGTGAATGCATAATTTGAGAGCCTATTTAATTGACTTTCTAATGACAACATAATCTAATATAAATATTATTGGTTAAAATCATAGAAATCATAAGTACATGTGATTTTTCGTAGATTTGTATTGACACCAACTTAAATTAACAAAACAACAAATAACTAGTCACTTTTTTTAATTAATAAATTTTATTTTAAAAGGTGTTCAAAATGCCTACCATTTTCGTTAATCGTCTGGCGTAATGGAGGCAAAAGTTTACCTTATTCTTATTTTCATATTTTGTTTTGTAGTAAACTTTATCTTTTACATATCCCCATGGGAAAAATATCGCAAATTTGATTTCTGCGGACTAGTGGGCTTAGATTGATTACATTCGTTTGTCAATAAACGTCTATTATTTTAACATACATTCAGAGTAGTCACTGGAAACAACGGAATTATGACAGTTTCTGTGATAAAATAATTGTTGACAGTTAAGCGGTTTCAATAATTTATTGCTTTTACAGTAATTATTACATTATTTATTAATTAATTAAACAACCAGTAACACTGGTTGTTTGAGACGGAAAATATTAGTTACTAAAGTACTTCAATGTTACAATGCAATTGCTAAAGTGTATTTATTAACATTGATAATATTACCTACAACACTTGTCACTACCACTTTCACTGCTTCATTTTTGCTCTTCGGCTCAATTGGTCATTAGCGATCACGGATATCAATTGATTTTTGGTGAGTCTTATTCTGAGTCTTAATTTGTCTCATGCTTCGGCGTAGCTTACGGTCGCATATTTCTTTGCGTGCTGAAAATGGGAAATGGACGGCGATTATATAGTGGGAAACATGTATTTGGAGCGGATTTTACTGGAAAAAATTTGTTTCAGGTTTTACCGTAAGCAGAACTCAGTTTACAACAAAATAACAATAGCCTTATGATCATAAAAACAGATGCTATTAGGGTGTAAATAGTTAGCCACCTATGCTGTAAAGATGCTGCTGTATTTTTTTAAAATCAGTTCTTAGTATATCTGTAGCTTCAGAAAATTATATAAAAATATATCGTATTCCATTTTAACCGAGACTGAGGATATGGAAGTATTTCCCAATATATCCCAATTAGGACAAGAGCCTTGCGAAGCAGTAGCTTACAAGATTTTTTTATTCTACATCAGATAGGGAGATAAGTGGTAATAATGTAGAATATGTAATAATAAATAGTCCAGTATCAATAATTAATTTACAAAAAAATATTCTTAGCAGTGTTGGAAAATTTCGTATGAATGGTATATAAATTGTAAAGGCAATTAACAAATAACAAATAACCGGCAGTAGAGTGGGGGTCGAAAATGGATGCTTTAGGGGTGCAACATGTTTTCTTTTAAATTCCCGGCAAAACTAGATCTCTTATCGAAAAAAGTTAAATGCAAAGGTTGTAGATAATTGAAGGATCTACAACTTTTATTCAAACCATTTTTCCCAGGGATGTTTCTCTGGAATTTTAAGTGGATTTCGCCTTTGTGTTTTAATTTTTTTATATTATCTAGATACTATATAAGCAATCGTAGAGTAGAATCAACAAAAGTCGATTAAAGAGAACGCTCTGTTTGGTATCAGTTCAGTTCTGTTGTGAAACGCAGATTTATAATATTTGCGTATTATGAAGGCAAACGATATACAAGTATAGATTAGATAAGCAAAATATACGGTCACTTTTTATTCCGAACTCCTATATATCATGAAGCGATGTTGTGATTAAACGTATGTTTGATTCAGGATAGATAACATTAAACATTGCAGTAAATAAACATGGCGGAAAGTGATAGACACAATTTATATGTGAAAAAATCGAGAACCGGGGTAACTTTAATTCATTTAAGGTTGGTGTTGATCTCGATATTAAATATTAGCCTAATCAAATTAAACAAAAATAGGGCGATCGGTGGAAAAAATTCCTAGAGAGTTGGAACTTTTTTTAATCGCTTCCTTTACACTTAGGTAGACATATATCAAAAGTCCCCGAAGGTCGGGGGTGAGCTCGAGAAAAGGGGGGGGGGGGGTTAAAGGTACCATAGTTCAGTTTTTTTCTTATATTTCGGAAACGGTCACTCCCATCGGTTTTTACTTTCTTATAAAAAATTAAACTGGCAAAATATTCTACAAAATCAGATAATAATAATAACAAAATTATCCCATAATAGGTGCTGAACCTACTATTACCATGTAAGGCAAGCTCTACAACTCCACGGCATCGTTGAAAACACTGCCTTAATAACTGCAGATGTTACCACTCGAGAGGGCGAAAACTTGGCAACGCAGCAATTTTTACGCTGCCGTCGCGCGCCGGTTTGGTTGTCAGTATTTTCCGTGCGGACAGGCGTATAAGATCGTCTTATTGACACGTGATATTATTGATATTTCCAAGAGCATCTGCGATACCACCTGTGCGATTTTCCGCAAAGGCAAGTCAACATTTGCTAAATTATTCATAAGGAACATCGCCCTGCATTTACTCTCCAACGTATTTTACACAAAGACTTTAACACCTAAGGAAGTTGCAAATGCCGGGGAGCAGATCTTTCTAGCAATGTACAACGCTAGAATAACAGATATGAACAAACAGCGCTACGCAGCATTCCTAAAATCCTCCACAAGGGTGAAGCCAGACCTCTCCTCCCTACCTCCAACTAAGGGTTCTGCACTGCAACACTCATACAGAGCCTATTTGCAAGTTCAAGAATGGCTGGGCAACAAACTCAAACCTACTGATTGGGGTTGGATAAAAGGAGCAGATGGGGATCTTCATCCCTTGACAACCTTAGATCAACCTGTCCCAGCTGCAATCCTTTCAACAATATTCTGCAGTTGCACCAAAGGCTCTGTGGTGCACGTTGTGGATGCCGCAAGGCAGGCATCAATTGCTCTTCAGTATGTATGTGTGAGGGCGCGTGCACGAACGGCCCTCCAGTTGAAGTCGACAATCTGGCATATGAGGATACTGTAAGTTTTATTCAAATTATCTACATTAAATCATCTGTCTATTAATATTGTAATTAACAAGATTGTAACTAGGTTTTCAATGTTTAGGATGAAGATGAAAATGCAACTTATGAGGACGACTTGGAATCAATGCCTTCAATTTAATTTGTTTTACTCAAATCATTTATATTAAATCAACTATCTATTGATATTGTACTAAACAAGACAGTATAGAATAGCTATAGAACCTCGTGACCTCCTCTCCAGTCTAATGAAGTGTTGGACCCAATAAATTTAATTTACTGTTTTATTCAAATCATCTATTAAGTCAGTATTAACAATCTTGTACAGTACAATAATCTAAATGCACATATAGCACATTTTGTGAAATGATTTTTCTTTTATCAGCCTAATAAACTCGCTTACGGTTAGTCCTACGACAAAAATGCAAAGGAACATTTTTCTATAAAATCTTATCAGCTTTCATTTTGTAAGAGGGCAAAAAACGATAGGAGTAATCGTTTCCTATATATAAGCAAAAAACTGAACTATGGTACCTTTAAACCCCCCCCTCTTCCTCGAGCTCACCCCCCACCCTTGGGGACTTTTAATATACGTCTGCCCAAGTGTAAAGGAAGAATAAAAAAAATTCAACCCTCTAGGATTTTTTTTCCCCGATTTTTTTAATTTGACTGGCCAATATGAGGTGCTCACCCCTAACATATGGTCAAAAGATATAGAAGTAAGTGATTTTTAATTGTAAATCTTTATGGTAAAAAATATAAGTGTACTGACGCCGGCCGGGTTAAACTGTAATGGTATTCCCAGCCTATTTATGGCACATTACCTCATTTTACCTCATTTGAGGATAATCTGCCGGGTAAGAGTAATATTAGCTATAAAATTTACACTGTGGGTGCTAATAGTACAACGATCATTACAAACAGCGATTTATTAATCTAAACGTGACATCAACTGCAACAACTGTATGTAATTATTTTCAAAGATCTCTTATTCGTAATTTAGACTATTCTTAATTTTTAATTGGAACTTTAGAATTAATGTTTCTGACATGATGACAAATGCTTAATGGCATGACATCACGAATACAGCCCTACCATTGTAATATACAGGGTGAGTCAGTTTTTTGTAGACAAACTTTAACAGGGGATAGAACGCACGTTTTTAAAAAGAAAAGTGCCTATAAATATATGGCCGATCTAGCTTCCTAAGGAAGATACAAGGTGTTAAAGTTTCATTTTTTTTTACATTAATGTGTAATATTTTCTGAACGGAATGATATATTCACTAAATATTTTACACATATCTTAACCTGCATAGGATCAACATGTTGTATTGTTCCTGTCGAAAATACTATAGTGGATGTTATTTTTTTCGGGTACTTCGGATATTCTGCATAATGGAACTTTTTTTTCGTACGCCACTGACATTATCTGATACATATTTCTAAAATAACGGCCCCTTAGTAACAATTTTGATCTCTTGTAATTTTGCTCTAACTACGACAGTTTTAGAGATATTGGCCGTTGTTTCTCTGACAGTGTAATGTCGTTATTATATTTTTTTTCTCGAATTTTCTTTATGACTTATAAACGAACGCTTAGATTTTTTCATGTTTGGGGGATAATGCCTATTAATTAAGGCGCATAAAACAAGCGGTAAGAATGTTCAAAAACTTGCACTGTTATTTTCATTATCTACATACAGTTTAACAAAAATAATGTCCCTTCTTCTGTTTCGAAATTCCTGTGCGGTTCCTAGTTATTTTGATTTTTAGTGTTTGATGTGGTACTAAATTAAGTAATTTATTTATTAGCAATAATAATTATTGGCTAAATATTTAATTCTTTCAACGAAACCTACCTAAATATGGTGTGTTAAGGATTCTAAAAAGCCGAAATCTCTTATTCTTTATCTTTTTCCAATGTAGTCAAAATAAATATTTGTTATATCAAGCCTTACTCAAATACAATACTTTTATATGTTGAAATCTGTTAAATTACAAATGTACTTACAATACAATAGATTATTGTGCAGTTGCACAATAATCTTAAAAGTCTTAAAAATTTCCTTTAAGTTTTATTAAACTTGTGCATGTACCAATTTCTGTTTCAATTTTTGTTGTTGTTTGCTAAATAATTTCCATTTAAAACTAGCGTATTTGTAACTGTACGTAATAATTGCAACAAAATATTATACTCCTTGGAAAACAAGTAAGCATTATGTCATATTTTGAAACGACAGTTTGACGTATTACAAGTTTATCTACAAACAATTTTGCTTCATCATGAATATTTTCACTGTTATTAATTATTATTTTTAAGATTAAAAAGTTATTTTATGTGATTTGCCAGATTTTAATTAGTGTAACATGCCGTTTACATTTACAAATAGCGAACAAGCCGACATTCATTTTATTTATGGGTTCGCAAATGGGAATTCAAGATACGCAGCTAGGGAGTATCGAAGAAGATTTGAAAATAGACGACAACCTCATCATTCCGTTTTTGTGAGTATCCACCGTCGATTTGTTAACCAGGGTTTGAAAAATGTACCCGGGGGCCGTCAGAACAACCGTGGACGAGATAGAGACCGTATATTGCGGGAATTTAATAGGAACCCAACGACAAGTACTCGACGTGCTGCTATTGCTCTTGGTATTTCCCAAAGTAAAATTTCCCGGGTTTTAAAACGGGATCACAGACGCCCATATCATTTTCAACCTGTTCAAGGTTTATGTCCAGGTGACGCTGAACGAAGACTTACTTATTGTAGGTGGGTTCTTAACTCCATTCAAAATAATAGGGATTTCTTATCCAATATACTGTGGACTGATGAATATTGTTTTACACGTCGTGGTATAGTAAATTTTCACAATCTGCATGTATGGGCACATGAAAACCCACATGCCATTCGACCACGAAGTTTTCAACATGAATTTAGTACAAATGTCTGGATTGGAATTTACGGCAACCACGTGTTTGGACCTTATTTCTTGCCACAACGTGTAAATTCAGAAAATTTCCTACAATTTTTAGAAGAACACCATGGTAATATATGGGAAGTCATTCCTTTGAATTTAAGAAGACAGTCTTGGATTCAACTTGATGGGTGCCCGGCCCATTATGGCAGAAATGTAAGAAATTGGCTAAACAATAACTATCCAGGGAGGTGGATAGGTCGTGGAGGTCCAGTGGCGTGGCCTCCCAGATCCCCCGATTTAACACCACTTGACTTTTTTGTGTGGGGATTCATTAAGGAAATAGTGTATACCACTCCGGTTAATACACTTGAGGAACTTCAAAATCGCATTAGAGATGCTTGCAATGAAATAAGGGTGCATCATTTAGTTAACTTAAGACGTTCTATGATACGTCGCAGTGAAATGTGTATAGAGAAGAACGGTTTACATTTTGAACAAAGTATCTAATTTTATGTATGTAGGTACTAGTGTTATTGTTATTAATTCTTGTAATTGTTATTTATAAATCATTATTGCTAACAATTGTTATTTATTCCACAATTATTATTGTTAATTAAATATTGCTATAAATTCAAAAATGTTTATATCTCCATAAACATTAACATCAATGTTCATCTAATGTTTTTTTTGTAATTGTAATTACTTGGAAAGAGATAAAGAGATTTCGGCTTTTTAGAATCCTTAACAAACCATATTTAGGTAGGTTTCGTTGAAAGAATTAAATATTTAGCCGATAATTATTATTGCTAATAAATAAATTACTTAATTTAGTACCACATCAAACACTAAAAATCAAAATAACTAGGAAACGCACAGGAATTTCGAAACAGAAGAAGGGACATTATTTTTGTTAAACTGTATGTAGATAATGAAAATAACAGTTTTTTTTAAATAGTCTTTGGCGTAGAAGTTCTATTTACGAAAGGGGTGGAGCACCCCTTCCACCCCGCCACTGTGCAAGTTTTTGAACATTCTTACCGCTTGTTTTATGCGCCTTAATTAATAGGCATTATCCCCCAAACATGAAAAAATCTAAGCGTTCGTTTATAAGTCATAAAGAAAATTCGAGAAAAAAAAATTATAATAACGACATTACACTGTCAGAGAAACAACGGCCAATATCTCGAAAACTGTCACAGTTAGAGCAAAATTACAAGAGATCAAAATTGTTACTAAGTGGCCGTTATTTTAGAAATATGTATCAGATAATGTCAGTGGCGTACGAAAAAAAAGTTCTATTATGCAGAATAGTCGAAGTACCCGAAAAAAGTAACATCCACTATAGTATTTTCGTCAGGAACAATACAACATGTTGATCCTATGCCGGTTAAGATATGTGTAAAATATTTAGTGAATATATCATTCCGTTCAGAAAATATTACACATTAATGTAAAAAAAAATTAAATTTTAACACCCTGTATCTTCCTTAGGAAGCTAGATCGGCCATATCTTTATAGGCACTTTTCTTTTTAAAAACGTGCGTTCTATCCCCTGTTAAAGTTTGTCTACAAAAAACTGACTCACCCTGTATAAGAAACATTGACTGGAACTTAAATCATCATTATCTTTTATTTATAAAATAATACGATACCTTGCTGTTACCGTTAACTACTGTTATTAGGTCTTGTCATTTTAAATGGCTTATCTTGCATGTAATATTCAGTCAGGTTTGCGATTAGTAAGTTGATCGTACCTGCCATGTACCGAGAACGTGGATGCCGTTGCGATGAATTTGGCCCGTCTTATTTTTGAAAACCATTTGCCGCAGGAATATGCTCTAAGTGACCATTATCCAGTTACGCAAACAGGCAGAAATCCATACCGGTGGATAGCAGAATACCGCCATGTGGATAACATTTACCGATAAGATTGTAACTATCTCATAATAGTGTTATCTCATAGAAGTTTAAGCAGCATTGTCCACCAGGACGTGAGATTTCACAAGTGTTGCTGTCTGCTATTCCCAATCGGCAATTTATGCAAATACAAATTTTGGTGAACTGTAGATGTCAAAAAATTCCAAGAGGACTCCATTTCGTTCATGGGGAATTTAGAAGAGAAGCTGCCTATACCAGCCTGTCAGGCTCTTAAGAAGTGAGATATTCAATGTCCTATCAAAAATAATTTGATGTTTTTGTTTATAAATAAAACAGTAAAAAATTGTCATTCGACTCAGCTAATCAACTCATATCAGCTGCTGTGATTAAAGTTTTTATTTGCCTAAAGATAGTGATGGCTTTGTCAAAAATTGTGTTGTATATACAGGGTGGTTAAGAATTACAAAATCTTAAAATTTTGTAAGAGTAAACTTTGTGATTTCAGATCACAATCACCCCGTATAAAAACATAATAAAATTGTGACAAAATCATCAATAGTTTTTTATGCGTGGTGATCAAAAAGTACAAACTTTACTCTTACGGAATTTTAAGATTTTGCAACCTTTGAGCCTCTAGGCAAGCAAAAACTTTTATAAATAATAGCGTTTTCTCGAAAACTAAACATTTTTTGAGATTTTGTAATTGGTGACCACCCCGTATAAAAAATATGATTTTTGTCGGCGTCATTACTATTTTTTGAGTACTTTTATAAATAATAATATTTTCTTTTTGTAATTTTTGACCATCCCGTATAATAAACATAATTTTTGTCCCCGTATAAAAACATAATGGTGACAAAATTATCATTAGTTTTTTTATACGTGGTGATCAGAAAGTACAAAAGTACGGTGAAAAAAGTCTATTTTTACCGTGAAAAAAAGACTTTTTTTCACTGCTAAAATAATTCACAAAATAAACATGATATATTACTTTTTGCAGGATTTATTTTTAACAGAAAATTATTACTGAATGGATTTACAGCTAACAACTACTCAGAGAACTAATATTCCTACCTGTGTTGAATTAAACCTGCAAATCCGATAAGATAGCCACTCACCAATACCTCCACCAGGTGTAGACTAGTTTCGAGCTGTTGGCTCTCATCAGTACACCGTAGGTAGAGGAATTAATGAGTGACCAAAACTATCAAAACAGTCAAGCAGACCAAGCAGTAGTGTGCAAGCAAGGGATAACCAGACCCCTCTAGCGGTCAGTTGCTACTACTCATCAGACATTACTAAGTAATGTCCTTTGACAAGCAGCGGCCTGCAATGCAGGCACCTAGACCATCGACCCTAGCCAAAAGTAGGCTAAACTACATACTGAATGGATTTACAGGTAACAACTACTCAGAGAACTAATATTCCTACCTGTATTGAATTATGTTTCTGCTGCGGAGACAGATTTCCAGCCACCGGGACGTTTTATGGATGTAATGTTACCCCCTGCATTGGCCAGAAGAGTTCCAGAGCTTCTCCTGAAACAGTGACCTGTGTAGCTCTTATAAATGTCTTTTCCAAGCCATTTTGCAATCAAGCTGGGAATTTCTCCTATTTTATTAATCCCCACATGTTTGTTAATACATTTTCCTCTCGAATATTTCAAAAATATGAGGCGGCCGTAGTGCTCTATACTTGCGGTATATCTCAATATAATCAGAATTTGAAGAAACATTTTGAAGGAACCACACATGAGGAACCAACCCACAAAAGCCTTTTTTCAATTTTCTTTATCCTTCATACAAAAATGTAACTCAACCAAATAAATAAAAATAAAAACTGCTCGAAAGCCCAAGAAATCACAATGAACCTAAAATGAATAGAGAATTTTTAAATTACTGATCATTGCATTGACAATTATTGATTAATTTTTGATCCCTTTTTTCTCAACTTTACAATATTTAAAACTTAAAAAGTAAAATAAACATAACAAATAAAATGGCATTTATTATTATTATTATTATTATTCATATTATATGTGATTCCACACTGATTCTCCGTAATTAAAAGTATAAGTTTTCGAGCCTTTAAAATATATTGTCTTTTTTATTTGAAAGTTTTAATTCATGTATTTATTTCTGTTGGCAAGCGGGACGAGAATAAGAACAAATATAAAACGAAGAAAGTATTTGTGAGGTAGGATTAAAGATGAGGCCCTGGCGCGGCGTCAAGATATGTCTGACAACAAGCGATACTATGGCCACGGCGTATAGTAGCCAAGTGAACCAGGTGAGCATATATTGATTTTGTGTCTGAGTCGTAGGATTGTAGAGAATCCGGCCGCCGCTGATGTCTAGGCACCTGGACGTGGCTGAACCGTCCCCAGCTGTATGGATGATACCATCGAAAAGTAATGAAATATAAAGAAAGAACGTACGATTACTCGAGCGACAGTTTGATTTACTGTTGATTCGGTATTCTCAAGCGAAGGTATAGGAATCAACTATACACATTTATCTGGACCTGTGATGCATTTTCGAGTATGCAATCTAAATAAATGGTTTTACACAAAAAAAGTGGTGTTTGCAATGATTCGCATAGAGCTGAAAATTGAAATTACAGATCTTAAATACACAGGTAGAAATAATATATGATACGTACAAATAATATATGAAAAATCCTCACCAATCCTACATCTGCTAAAAAATTATTTAAAGTCAAAGGCAAAAAATATCGGTTTTTGCCATTTTTCTCGTAAACGGTAAGTGTTAAGCGTAAAAATAGATAAATTTATAACATACAATTGTCTAGAAAACATTTTGTTATACTTTTGTCCTACTTACAAAGGTTATACAAAGTATAACCTTTGTGGTGGTGATTTTGTGGGATCACCAGGTAGTGGGTCAACCACCCATAAATGGAAATGGAGACACAGTTGGGCCACTTGGTATTAATTTATTTAACACAGTACATTATCACATGGGCACAGCGAGACGTACAACGTTCAACGCTTAAGTGATTACTGGCTTCGACGCATCAATGCCGCCTCAACGCATCAATACATCAATTATTTTTGTGAGCTAATTGCATTACTTTATATACTGTTCGACCAGGTCAGTACAATGTGTACGTGACCCAGTTTCATTTAGTTTTTAAAATAATGTTGTTTATTAAGTCGACCTAAACATTAAATGTATATTTACAATTTGAAATCCTTAATCACTACCCTAAATTGGCGGGAGATATCGAACTGTTTTAAATTTTCCATGTTAACTTGTATGCTTCCACTTGACTGGAGAGGTGTTTCACTTTTGGATCACAATATTTATTAAAGTGAACTGAATTTGTACTTTTAATACACTGGATATCGTAGAATATCCATATAAATATATAATTATTTAAATAACAAATAAATACTAATAATTTGAAAAGCCCCCTTGGCCGTATTATCACTATTTAAATTGAAATTGGACAATTAAAAGGGAGTTTGTGTATAGTTTACACTAGATCTGTGAAATTTGCGTACTTTCGCGTACTATTTAAAATGAAGAACTTAAAATTAGTGAATTGTTTATAGTATAGAATCCAATAATTTACGTGCTATACTTCCACTTACTGGTTAACACTTTTTATTATTAAACATAGTTTGGTATATTAATTATTACACTGGAGTTTACAGAGAAGCATGCATTTGCCCCTACAGTGGTATAACAAACTATCTTTGGCTTTGTTTGCCGCTTCTATGGAACTAATACTTTATTTCCTATTGTATTTTGTTTTTCTATATTGACCAGTTTTAACCAATGGCAGTTCAATGACAAATTAAATCAGTGATCAATATATTTCGTACATACTATAGAATAAACGCAAGCACACACGTATCGCTGACGAACGTATGTACTATACATAACGCTAACTAGCTACGTGCCTGATTGATGATATCTAAATTATTTATCGGCACAAAAATCTATCTCAAACATAATCGCAATAGACAAGTTCCAATAATAATTATAGAATATCGAGTATTAATAATCTATGTCTAGATTACAAGATTAATGCGAAAGCATCAATGTAAATATTGGTTTCGAGAGTTTATAATCTAGAAGCAAAGTGCAATGTATAGATGACGCCGCCGAACAGATACATCGAAATTACACGACAAAGAGTGAATCATATTATATTATAGTGTTTAGAATTCAAAATTAGATCAGATAAGTAGATAAGTCAAGTTCAAATTGTAAGGGTTTTATGTAAAATTAAATAAATTAAATAATTGGCATCAATCTGATTGGTCATATTGTATCATAACAACAAGAAAGAAGGATTGTAACCAGGAAATGCAGATGTTTTTCAATGCGGCATATCCGTAGTTACGTATAACCATTTAAAAAAGTTCACCTAAGGCGTTTAAAGAGATAACAGCCACGCTCATATTGTTTATAAAAATCTGTTAAATTAATAGTTAAATTAAAGTAAGAATAGTTAACATTGTGCTAAATAAGTAAGAACACCAGTGTGGAAGGTCTACAAGCAGAAATAAAAGTCAATTAAGTGTTTTTCATCGTAATTAGTAAGTGAGAAGTATAAAGGCTTGGTAGCGTCCCCAACCACAGAAGAATTTGGTGATAAATATAAAAGAAAAGGATACAATTTCCCAAGAAGTCTCAAGTTAAAAGAGTAAAAGAGTGCAGAAGCCGAAATAAAAATTTTTAGAGTTCCAGAGTTAGTACGGCGTCATCCGCTAGATGACACCACCAGAGCCCAGCAGCATCTGTTAGTTCGTGATCAAACCAGTGTGGTCGAAAATAATGAATAGTTTTGTGCATCGTAATTGAAAAGGGAGTAACATAAATGTCTAAGGTAACAACCATTTCAAACTTTGCTAGCTTTTTATAAGATACATGTGACAGAAGAATTGGCCCTATGTATTAGAAATAAGTTACATAGATTTGCGTAGGATAGTAATAAGGTTTTAGAGTTTGTTTGTTTATGATCATATTATATGACAATAAACATAGTCATATGCATAAATTACTTCTTCCTTCTTGTTCGTCTTGAAACTTTTCAGGAAACTTTAAATCATACAATTTGAGATTAGACAACATTCTATAGATTTATTAAAATATTAGTATCTTAAAATTCTCTATTTGTAAAGGAAATTCATTTTAAAAAAATAATCTTACAAACATTTTACACAAACCTAATTGAACCCCCTCTTGGACGATAGAGTACTCATCTTCTAAGTGATGCTTCTAAAATATTACAAATTAATGTTCACAGAATTGGCGCTCATAAACAAGAAGAATTTAATAGGGAAGAAATAGTCTAAGTATCCTATAAGGTTACGGTTAAGGTTTATATAAGCTTATCAGGCATTTCTTCGCTATACTATTACGTAAAAATATAATTATTAAACGATCGTGGAAAATACGCAGGGTGACGTCAATATCTCTGAGATATATGCAGTATGAAGTATATCCTCTTATTAAATCTGAAGTATTTTAAGTTTTTCAATAAAATTTGTGGATATTTTACGTGTGTCTAAGTGAGGTGTCAATGAACAGCTTGACAGCTTCAGCAGCACGCGGTGCCAAAACAAATGTTACAGAAGTAATTGTTATAGCAATATATAGATGATAATGCTGAACTTCCATTCCGCTATCAATTCAATATGTTTAGGTGCAATATACCAGTAGCTGCGCTATTGGGTGATATATTGCCGTGAGAAATATAGCTTCCGAGAGTCACCATTTAATATACTTGAGGCAGCAACTAGTAGCAATTGAAAGCAGCGATTAAAAAGTTACCTTTGAGACTACGTGACTTTATTCTTAATTTAACACAGTAAGTCTCTAAACTTCCGCTGATATTGTTTGTCTCGTTTTCTCCCTCTTTGAATACTTTTCATGACGTAAGCTGTTCCTTCGGGTTTAAGAAAGGCGAGGGTACCAACAGAAAGATTCTAGCTCGAGAATAATTTATAGATAAATAAGCAACTTCTTAATTAAAATGGATTTTAATTGTGCTATCATTAACAGGTCATAATAGCCTGTGCGCTTTGTTCTCAGACTTTAGGCGGCTGCACGGAAAGCGTGTACTTTTATGTTAGTATACATTGTGAAGATTCAATGAATTGAAGAAATTGATATACAGTTTTTTATGGAAACTGTAACATTATGATATAGTTTCACACATTTTAAACATTTTTGAGATATTTTTTAATATAGTTGTAACGTAAATAAATTCCGCTCCGTTATATTTAAAAATGTTTAAATAAGCCGCGCGAATTACCTACACATCAACCGTTGTGCTCTCATACCGCTGAAAACAACGTGGGGTACGCTGTAAGCCGAGAGAGTAGGGAAAAAGGTAAGTACGCCGCTGGCCGAAATGGGAGGAGAGATAAAAAGGGCACGCGTCGAAAACCAAAGCCTCTTAGTCGACTTTCTTGACCGTATCATTTTCACGTTCTTCGCCGTTCGCGATCTCTTGTATTTTTCGGTGTTATTGGTGAAGTACTTACAGAACTACAAGGTACAGTCTTTATTTTTTTATTATTTTTTTTTTGAATTTTATTATTTGTTTTTGAATTGAAAGTAACTTTTCTTTACAAATTACGAACTGATTACGGGTGAAAAGCTGTTTCAAGGTACCATTTTTGTTTGCTAACATATAAAAGCCTGAATCCTATGTTCCAACAAGAACCGCTAATACATTTCGAGGGTCTGTACGACCACGGTCGACATCTGGGTAGCTATTCTTAAAATCCGGGGAGTAGATTATTTACGGTTCATGGATTATCTCATGAGAAGTGGGCGGAGTTCTCCAACAACACCTATTAGAGGGGCTATTGAGTGCTCTCGTAATCGAATTTTTTATATTCTTGAAAACCACGAAGTATTCACTTCACAGATTTGTAAGAGAACCTGATTCTCATGGTGTTTTGTAGGAGAAGTATAAGTTCTGAGAAAATTGCGTTTCTAACCCAACTTATGTATTGGTTAAAAATTAATGTCATCTTGAGAGAAATAAATTGAACTAGGAATTGTGAGAATTATATAAATAGGTATTTCAATTTACAAGTATGTAATAATATTTTTAATATATTTCCTAACATTTGATATTATAATAATAATTGATAGGCAATATCAAGCCAGTTTTACGGTCATGGACCTTTATGAAATGTTGGAAGCGGTTGTGGTATTGGGTGACTTGCACGATGCTGAAGAACAAGCAGATGGAGAACGTCAATTGCTTCAAATGAGAGACCCCTTTACATTATCCGATGTAAAATTTGTCAACTACTTCCGAGTTTCAAAAGAACTAGCAAGACCATTTACTTATAAATATTTCCTTGTATAATTTTTGATATCTTGGTTATGATGTATAATAATAATATATATACTTATTGCAAAATTATCTAACATTTCTTTTATTAATATATTTTAGGATGCATATGGTTTCCATTATGTTGTTTTACTATGTTATGCAGTATTTCTGTTTTATAATATTCTTATCCAAAAAATAAAGTTTAAAACACAGTTAAGAAATGTAAAATTATCAAAATTAATCTATAAAAAATTTGCTATTCTGATTAAGAAAATTATAAGTACTTACTTGAAATGAAACAATTACCATTGGTCTAATGGACTAATTTCGGACTCTCACGGCAACATATACACACGGTAAGGTAGCTGGAAAATACTATCCCCTTCAACTTTCCCAGCGAAGATTAGAATTATTATGTCTCCCATGATAGCTAATAGGAAAAAAATCTTTAAAGTCATTGATATCCTGATATAATTAAATATTCTCAAAATTAAAAACCATTTATTTCTCAAATAAGAGGAAACGATGGTATTTTTTATATTCCAATTAATTCCCAAAAGTGGGTGGCCGTGAGAGATATTCTATATATTATACTTACAACAAAATTGTAAACGTTCATCCATTATGTTTACAAAATTACTTAATGAGATTCTCGAAAAGTTGGTATGAGAAGTCCTGAGAACTTTCATTAACTCTCAGAAAGTTTACTGATTATAAGCGTACATTAAATGGTAAATTCAACTTCTTACCTGCAAATATAAATAAGTTAAATGTATTCATATTTTTCATTAATTTTTTATTTAATTAATTTCAGTCCGTATTTTTGTGGGCTCACTATATAAATTATCCCTAAAAGAAGCAAATCATTTTTATATTCAAGGACTAAATCAACTAAAAACTTGAATTATATGAAACAAGCATCTAGCGATAATCATCTGTTATAGGCCTATTATTGTTTGATGCGTTATGCGCACAATATATTGTAATATATTAGTGCGTTATGGGTCACTGGATCTCCGCTTCCAAAGCAGGCATATTAACATTATTACACAAATAATATATTACACAAATAATGTAAGCCTAATATATTGGTATAATCTTCCGAGCTAAACGAATCTCCCGAGTTTCCAGTTGACAAGTTAAGGAGAGGGTGGACGCCGTGACAATATTTTGTATCCAACCAGAAGCGATGATGAATTCAAGGCAGATCCGGAGAAGGTTAATTCGACATTGCGTGCATAGAATATTCTAGAGCAGTGTCTATAGGCAAAACTCTAAAATATGAATGCTGAATAAAAATTCGTCAGACGATCACCACCATCCATGTAATGACTCATTTGGAAATTCAGGTCGATATAATTATATTTTAATGTTAAATTTATTATACTACAGAATTATCTGTATTTTACTTTCTAAAACATACTTTTTTCAATTCTTCTTACTGAAAAAAAAATTTTATTTGAAGAGAAAAGAGTTTTAGAAAAAAATATATGAAATACCGCCTTAATTTTTGCTTCAAATTCACCTCTTAAAACTCCCCGCTCTTTCGTATCAATTTATAAACACTCTGAAGGTATACTGTAAATCCTGTAAATAGCGGCCAGCAAAATTTATTGTGAAAATAGCCCTCATATGGAGGTGGCCGTTTTTAGCGATTTTATCTGGTCAAATGTAATTACAAATAATAATTTTTTGTACAACTGTCAAAAAAACATTTCTGCATCTCTATTGATGCGTAAATGTTTACTTTTTATCACCGTGAAAAAGTCTTCTTTTCACCGTGAAAAAAAGAATTTTTCACTGCCAAAATAATTCACAAAATAAACATGAAGTATTACTTTTTGAAGGATTTATTTTTAACAGAGTCAATTATTAATTGATTATTCATCATAAAATAATTTCATTTATTGGAATAATAATTGATAGTAAAGTTTGAACAATTACTTCCAACATAAAATCCCGAAGATGTTCCCTGTTGCTGCTGATCAGAAACGTTAGATATTTCTTTAAGAGTTGATTCCAAAATGTTATCAGATATTTTCATTTGTTTGGAAGAAGATGGACAATTCAATATTTAGTTAGAAATCTCAATTTTGTTATTCAGATTATCTTCTATATATGCTTCTGCTACGGAGGCAGATTTCCAGCCACCATGACGTTTACGTGGAGGTAATGTTGCCCCCTGCATTGGCCAGAAGAGTTGCAGAGCTTCTCCTGAAACACTGACCTGTGTAGCTCTTATAAACGTCTTTTCCAAGCCATTTTGCAATCAAGCTGGGAATTTCTCCTATTTTATTTATCCCCACATGTTGGTTAATACATTTTCCTCTCGAATATTTCAAAAATAATCTGTTACTTTTTGTATGAAGCGGCCGTAGTGCTCTATACTTGCGGTATATCTCAATATAATCAGAATTTGAAACAGTAAACGTTCTTGCGCAATAGGTCTTCGTATCAGGTATTTTAACAATCAATATAGATCCAGCATCTTTAATGGCATCAATAGTTATATGTAATAATTCTTCACGGCGACAAGCACCACTGATACCTAAAATTAGGACAACCTACAAATAAAAAATATTGAAATTACTACTAATCTTACAAAATTATGATTATATATGTACCTTATAAAGTAAATTTGTTTCGTTATCAGCGTCTTGAATAAATTTATTGATATCCCTTGTTAAAACTTTATATTTCTTTCCTCGGTATCCGATGCTTTTGTTCTTAATGAGCGGGACCAATTTTGATAACTTCCTTATATAAATATTTTCCTTAACATACTTTTCAACATTGAGTAGACACTCCATAACGTAGAAGGTTTATAATTTTTGATTTTTCCTCAAAATAGCATATAAGCACATTTTCAGAAACCTTTTTTACATGTTTCTTGTCGCACCATTCACGAAATTGGTCATGTGTTTTCTCATATACTAATTTGAATTTGGCCGGTAACATATTATTAGACACTATTGCATTTGCTTTCTCAGATATATCTGATGAGGTATCACTACCACCATCATAATCAACATTCATCTTCTTGAAAATAACTTGAAATTAAAGCAACTACGAGCAAACACAGTCAAACACGCGGCGTGTCAACAAACCGTTTCTATAGTAACGACACAGAAAGACCACTGGATGCTGTGAAATTGTATTGGAAGTATCGATAACATTAAGGATAACATGTATGGAAAAGAGAAGTATTATTTAATTATTATGGACTTATTTTTTTCAGTCGTTTAAAAGCGATAACTTATCTGGGAGAAAACCACGTCAAGATGTATTGGAAGTATTTATTTTTAATATATTTCAGACGATGTAAATTCACATTAACAGTTGTTCAAAAAATGTTGATGTATTTCGTGTATAAAATTCTTGTTTTCATGGGACAATAACTATTTTAATAACTACATTTTTAATTTTCTATTATTTATCTACTTCTATCAATTCCAACAACAATATTTCCTAATGATTCAGTTCCAAATGGAAATAAACCTCGGGACGCACCTTTTATATCTCGATTTTGATACTATAAAAAAAAAAATATTTGAATCCAATAATCTCTTAGGTAAGTGATATTCTTAATAAATTAATTAGTACAAGTATTTATAAGTTATATAAATATAAACTACGATATTTAGTGAATATCGTATTATATTCTAACTTTAACAGGTGTCAAAAAGCAATAGCAAATCATTCTGGTAATCGTTTCTAATATATCAAACTTAAAGCATTGACCTAGACTAACAGAACGACAAAATTATTGAATACCAATAATGAGCGATAATGACATCTTATAAGCTCATGCAGACGACCTTGGGTTGCTTTCGTGCTTTATCCTGATGATATCTCCGGCTGTTCTTCAGGTTTGCATGTCAATTGCCGACGTATTTTTAACTCGTCAATGAGCTTTATAGTCACGCAGCTCTCGGATTTGCTGAAGGGCGGAACGATCTTGTTAAAATGTATACATTCTCTTTTCCCACTCTATGTAAATTTATTAATTGGGTTTTTGTTTATAACTTATCATAACTTTAAAATATCGTATTTGTTAATTCGGAATTGAAAATTCAATAGGCATATTTGCATTGAGCAGGGCGTTTAGCTAAAATGTATCACTTAAATTTCATTTTGTGGTAATTTGATATTTGTGTATCATATTGGACACATTATATTATAAATAATAATACACTAGTTCATGTCCATGTCTGTCTGGGATGCCTAAGATGATTGTTTATTATTCTATGATTGATATGAGTTTATGATTGTATGATCTAAGAAATAGCCGCAGAAAAAGAGTTTTCTATTTATGCATAATGAACTATTAGTCACTCAGATTAGGAACTCTGATTGCTCAGTAAATTTCATCTTCAAGTATAATAGCTATCATGATAAATTTGTTGACTATTACATGTTATTAGTTGATGTTGGTAATACATTAACAACTAAAATATTAACAAAACCCACCTAAATATATTGCATGTAAAAGATAAAATACGTGTAACTTTTAAGTCATTTACGAGTGAAAATAGGCCGTTAAAATCATTACAAGAAATAGAACGCCTGAAAAGCGTAGTCAGCTGAGCAAGTTCTTTTCGCTTGTACATGCTTTTAGTTTCCGGTCGTTTCAATTTGCATTATTAAAATTTATCAGCTGAGAGGAAAGTTTACCTTAAAACCGTACAATGTGTATTTTTTAAGACTGGTGTAAATATTTTGTTTCCCTTTTGTTGCCCCTTCTTTCTAGCCGGAGTTTGTAACAATATTGCGCTTTAGTTATGTTTTTAGTTAGTGTATGCAAATTGGTAAAACATTTCTATAGCTTATACGTACATGTTTATTTATGCTTTATAGTGTAGTGTGCCCACGGATTTGGACCCTTAAGTGCAGATATAGTAAACAAAAATATGCAAAAAATTTGAAATTTTGGTCCCAATAAATTGGGCCCAAAGTTGGCCAAAAACTGTTTTTTCCGTTCTACTCTGTCTCGTTTTACTTTTTTTCATTTTATGGCACCATCCATAAAATGAAAAGTAAAAGTTTTATACAAAAGTTGTAGAAGTATTAAATACGGATAGATCTGTGAAAATCCGATGTAACAAAAAATAAATTATTTATTTGCAAAAAATCGTTAAAAATCGCGTTTTTTTGAAACGCTCATATCTTCGTGACAACAAATCATTTCTTCACGAAATTTGGTAAAAGGGTAGCTCTCTACTAACTGAAAAATATCATTTTCAAAAAATTTAAAATTATTGTAAAATTTTTGCAAAAATTGACTTTTTCGAAAAAATCACGTTTTTTTAATATCTCGATAGCTTATACATGCTTTCACATTTAGAGTCAATTTTGAGCTTACAATTTTCTTGAAATGTTGTACTAACATTTTTGTTTATTGCGCGCTTTTTAAATTGATCGTTAATATGCAAAAAATCGATTGAAAAATCGAGTTTTTCTTCTACAACAACAAGATCTATTTTTTTAAGAAAAATTTGTTTTTTATTTTTTGTTAGCAGCATCGAATAGCTGATATTTTTTCATAAATTTACAAAACAAAACACAAAAACCACAAACACCAAAACACTTTCACTTCGCTCGATGCGCGTTTCGCCAACGGCAAACGGTGTGTCAAACGAAAAAAAGTAAGGAGCCTTTTTCTGTTGTAAATTGAATAAGGATAGAAATAATAACTATTTCTAAAAAAAACATTGGCGTATCATTTTTTTCATTAAAATTTCCCTAAAATATGTCCGTACACACGCCACTGGTGGAAGAAGAAGAATATTTTTTACGTAAAAAAATGTATCTAGATAACCTATTCAAAGGTTCCAAATTTCATTTAAATATCTAAAGTAGTTTAAATATTAATAAATTTGGAACTTTCGATAAAAATTTTGACACCCTATCGGGTCTATTCCCATTTACATCCGTTAAAATTAATCACCGTTTATATTTTAATTTTTAACACCCCGTTATGTTAAAATATAGAAAGTGGTATTCAGAGAGGACACTTTGACGGATCTGTTAAAATTCCTCATAAATAACGGATCTGTTTATTCATGTTAGAGAATATAGCAATAGAATAGACTATTGAGATTCGGTACAATGGAAATTCGATACATCATTTTCGTTACATTTTTATATGTATAATATATTTGGTGTTAATTTCTCTTAGAAATAATGTGATTTTGTTTTGTATAATAAAATACTTACTTGTGATGATAATGATAATAATGGTGATAGGTACTATTTAAGGAATAAAGCACATGTTTTGTCAAATTCTATTTCATTTTATATATAAAATACAATACACAAATATTTAATAATCAAATACAAAAATAATCACTTTTAATGATTAAAAAAAATGGTGATTTTGATGATGACTAAAAAAGAATGATTTCTATAATTTCTCAAACCAGTTTAGGTATTTTTAAGTGTAAAAAATGTCCAGTGATCGATTAAAAAGACAAAAAAATATAAGACTAATGTTTTAGACCCCGAACTACAACAGATTTAAATTTAATTCAATAATTAAATATTTACAAACGTACCTAACTAGAGAAATGACAGTTGCTTGAAATGAGCCCACAGAAAAAATCCAAGGCGTTTAAGTCAGGAGACTTGGGAGCCAAGCAAAAGTAAATTCACTTTTCAGGAAAATCTGTGAAATTAGAGGAAAATACTCTTAAATAAGCCAGGAAATTTAATGTGTAATGTTTAAGGGTTCTTAACCCTATTAAATATGTTGTAGTTTTATAACTAAAAAAAATATGACACACTAATTTACAATATATTTCTTAAAATAATTTATGAACATGCCAGCATACAGATAAACATGATATATCTAGTTACTTCCCTTTGATTATATATTTCTGCAGTCATTAGAAACTCGATCCAATGACTTGAAATATGCTTCTGATATCACCCTGCTTACTTATTGTTGACTCGTTCTAAGATTAAATGATTGTCCAACCCCTAGCTAGTATAAACCCTTTCCAAAAAGTTGAACGCTGCCAATACCTAAGATAAAGTGCATTCAATAAATTACTATTGACTAGGCGAAAAGGACTTACCCGTAAATGCACTGGGAATTTTGTTACACTAGCTCCTTCATCCATAAACAGACTCATTTCTTCAATAAATTGTCTCACTGTAAATTTACTTAAATGGAATTGTTGCCTAAAATTCCAATTAGGCACTTCGAATGGATTTGCCTCTATAGGTTCTGCTTCTATAGTTTCCGCTTTCGTTACATAGAGAAATAAGCAAATAGACCAGTAATAATAGGACTGGTAAGTGTATCTTCCTTATTATTTGTCTATTATTTCTCTATGTAATGAAATGCTACAAACCCAAGATTACTACTTTTCACAAAAAAAATAATTAAAAGATAAAAATCTGTACCTTGTAGTTTCTGAAGTATTCACTAACAATACCGAAAATATAACCGCTAAGTTATCAAACTATGCGGACCACGTAAGATGATACGTCCAAAGAGGCTTTTGTTGGCCTCGCGTGGCTAATTTATAGGTTTCACACGTGGTTCCGATCGGTCTACAGTTGGTATGTAGGTATATCGCGGTTTATTTTAAATATTTTTTATTATTCAAAATATTTTCTATATAACGAAACGGAATTTATTTACATTACAGTGTATCTTATTGAAAATCACCTTTACGATACAATTTGACATATCGTTATCAAATTGGACTGTACCTTCCCATGACTTATTACATCATGTCCAATATGGAATTTCTTTCACATGACATTTCTTTTTATATTAGCGATCAATTATGTAATAAAAGCCATACAAATACAAAGCACATAATGCATTGTAACACAGTTTATATCTCACGAAGTTATTTTACTTCTATACAAGCTCGCGTTTCCGTATAGAGCAATTCTTCTTTGGTAGATAAATCTCTTGGGACAGGTCTGTAAAAACGGGGACCGACTGATATATTGGCAAGCGAATTTGCCTCAACTCCATATTCGAGATGTTAAAAAAACAGAACCTATATGTGTTTCAAAACCAATAATAATATGTATTTCAATACCCTCTCTTATTATCAACGATAAGGAAACTCAAGACTCAGAAATCACTATAATCCACAGGCAAAATTCCGTTTAAAAAAATTACTGACCTAAAGCAGAAAGGTGCAAAGACGATATAAGGTATATAACCAGTTAATAGTAGACACTATTAGGTGTCACACATCTTGAAAACGTGAGATATTAAACCATTCAACTATGTGTAGGAATATAAGGCGTAAATCTTATTATGAATGTTTATCATAAATAAAATATTACATACATGATTAACTGATTCAAGCATATATTGCGGTGGTATGTAGAAATAAACTATCATTAATCTGTGGATCTGTGAATATGTGGATCTGTGGATATCGATTAATTAATTTCCACAGCCAGAAAGATTGGGGTAATAATCTATTATCCCCTTAAAGCTATTTTGAAGGAAATATAGTTCCCTGTACGCCAATAGATGGCGGCGATACATGTTAGGGAAACTAAATTAGTCTTATTTGCTATAACCATAAAAGAATTCGAATAAGTTTTCTCCTTTATCTGATACCCGGTTTCCTTTAGATAGTAATAATGACATATTTTATTGAACCGATCTTGAAGAGGTATTGTAATACGAATTTATTAGTAAGTGCTGATTATTGAGCAAATGTTTTAATATTCTAAAAGCTCAAGCAATATTTTCCTAACTATACGTTCGATTTACATGATTTTTTTTTAAATTGTAGGTTTGTTCGTGCGAAATGTGCTACTGAATTTCAGCTCAATTTTAAATGTTGACCATATACAAGGTGTACCAATTACATTGGATTTTGCATAAAGTTTGCAACACTCTGTGGTAAGCGCAAGCAATAAAAAGATGAACATTTTGATATTCATGTCAATATCTCTATTAATAGGGAAGATATGATTAATTAAAATAATGACGTAGTTTTTCAATTTATAATTAACATTAACTTTTAACTTCACAAAGAACCAACATACAAAATTTCTCGATAATGAATGTAACAATATTTTAAAATTAACAACAAAAATAAACTTTACAAAAACAGTTAATATCTTGTATTGCCTCCCCGAGCAAGAATTACAGCTTCCATGCGTCTTGGCATCCCCTCAAATAAATGACGAATGGCACCTTGGTCACATTCATCCCATGCTTGTACGAGAGCTGCACTAAGCTCCCTCAGGTTCACAGGAGCAGGAACTTGTAATTGGTACATCTTGTATATGGTCAAAATTTAAAATTGAGCTGAAATTCGGTAGCACATCTGCATTCCGCACTAACAAACCTACAAATTTACGATACTATAGTTAGGAAAATATTTTCAATTGAATTTTTGGCAAATTTTAGATGGATCGAATTTTGTGCCTCTCAGTGTGTATATATATGTAGACTACGAATTCATATCGCAGTCTGCTTCATGATAATTGAACAATGACGTATGAGGAGGAAGAGCATCAAAATATGCAACAGAAGCTTCTGTCATGCTCAGAGTATATTGGAAATTAGTACAAAAATAAGAACTCGCCACTCGGAATTTTCGTCCCGCATTCTTTCTGTTCTTGTTCAACTATCGTGAGGCAGATTTTATATTGTCAACACATTTATTATTACACATTAACTAATTTATTATATGAATGCTAAAAATAACTAGTGAAATGCCAACTCTTCCAAGTGGCCACACAGAACCGGATGTACGGATCTGCACTTCCAGGATTTTCATTGGAATTATATTAAGTTAATTTTCAATCTCTCGGATGGTTTGTGCTACATTGTAACTATGGAATTTCACAAAGGTATGCGCAGGAAAAGGCTTTCATATCAGGTTAGGATATTCGCGCTTATACGTGGTTAGACTAATATTTGTTTTCCGTTTTCGCCTCCATGGTTTCACGGATCAGATCGTGCCCGATTTCCCGATTATACCCACTCTTCGCATTAAATACTGCATAACCCGCTGTTTTAAAATCTACATACATTCGCGCGGGGTTTATTCCCCAAACAAGGGATTTACATAATGAATCAGAAATTCAACTGTAACTAATTGATACACATAGTTGAATATATTTATGCTTTCTCTTAAATAAAAAGGTACATAAATAATAATTAGATTGGGATTTGTAACAGAGCATTATACAAAACTGGATTTATTTATAGGAAAATTAATAGTAGAGCAGATAAGAATATTTAGAGTTCATGCCATTGAGGGTAATTAGATATCTCTGCATATTATAATTATAGTATATTATATATTATATATATTATATATATGAATACTTACAAAAATTAGTTGAGAAAGCTACAAGCAGTTTTTTTTTCAAATAAAAAATAGTATCATTTACAAATGAAAAAGATATGAGTTGATTACAGCAGGTTTTATAAAATCTATTAACAAATTAAGGCAGAGATTATTATTAAGTATTTATTAAGTTATTATTCGCAAGACCAAAAATTATTGGTACATAATTGATATACTTAGAAATAGAGAAATAGAGAAATATTTATGTCCAGGTATTAACCAGATTTTTTCAGATTCCAAATTAAAATTTGTTGATAATAAAAGAAAATATTTAACAAATTATGAGTCTATAATTAGATTTCGATGAGAACGCACGTTCGAATTCAGATCCTGTATCTCCAAAATTAATTACTAATTACTTACTTGATTTCTTTAAATATTGTATCTCCTACGGGTTTCGCAAAAAAACTGACGACAGAATTAAATAGATTACCCTCTTTTTAATACTACCTAAAAAAATTAGAGTGACACGGCTTGTCGTTTTTGAGAAAAAAATTATTATTTTTAATGTCTTGCACTGCATACTTAGAACAGAAAAATATACTGTGGCAACGGAAAGTCGTGCACTTTTGGGATGCGGCAACTGTACCTGTGCATTAGAAAAAAATTCAGTCCGCCTCAGCAATATTTGAGGTTTCGATGTCATTTGTACTATTTAACTATTTTAATACGTCTCGAAATTTTTGGGATCATTTATATTTTTGTACCTTCTTTTAATTTTTTACCACGATATTAACAAAATTTCGCCATTCTTTATAGTCACGCCATAGACCATCAGACTTATTTTTTTTGTTTATCAATAAGTTTATACAATTCAGTTCCCTATCGACTTAATATAAATAGATACTTAATTAGTGACTTAACTAAGGCACTGACATTACTCATTACTATATTAAACCATTTAATGTATATGTCCTTATCAATAAATTTTAACCTCTGTTCGCAAATATTTTATACGTGTTTTGTTGTTAACAATAATTATAATATGGTATCTTATCTTACACCTACTAAGACATACAGCTATACGAATGCAAATATTTTTTTAAAAATATTTATAATATATAAATAATGTTATATTCCCTGTAGTGAGTAAATAAATTTTTCAAAACTAATTTGAAAAATGTAAAATTAACATTACAACATGGAAAACCTTTGTGTTTCTCTCTAACTGGAACGCATTGTCTATTTTATTAATAACTACCATCGATCCGTAAGGTGAACAGACCTTTCAATGATTGCCAATTTATGCTGAATAATTATCCAATGGCAAATTTAGTCTCGCTTTATCTGAGCATTATTATCAGCTATCATCAGTTTATTAAGCTTGATTTGTGCACCGTCTCCTATTAGCAGCTCTCAGTTTACCTCGCTCCAGCTGTCATGGCCAGATCCGAACCTTAATTTTGTGGTTTCCCTCATACCACATCTACACTATCTACAGGTCCGTTCAGCAGATTTTGCTGATGTATTGAATCACTTTTTGTAACATAATGCAGTAATTATCAAATCTATATTTTCTAAAAAATTTATGTCAATCATATCACATTATTCTTTATCAGTATGGACAAAATCTTGTTTAAATATACTCTTATATATATACCCCTGAAGGAAATCATAGTTTTTGGTTTCAATACTATTTTACTCTAATATGTAATTCTCTATTATGTAATTCTCTAATATGTAATTCTCTATTTGCACATTAATAATGTATCGAGTGTATTTCTAATATATATTCTAATTTTTCACCAGTTCTCTCTAAGGAGTAGGCAGATATTAGAAGATCTATTACTCTACTAAGAATTTGATTTATAGATATTTTATATGAGCGATTTCCTTTAGAGGAATGGCTGGCGAGACAATAATCAAGTTATTTTTGAGGGAAAATACTGTTGGCAGGTACCATTATGTACTTTCGAGTGTTTCTCAAAAGGTTACCCATTAAACGCATCTCGTTAATGAAATGGAATTTGATGTTATATTTGATGGTATATTTTTCTAAAATATTTCCATATTTAAAGCATTTTCGGTTATGCTAGTTGATAATAATTTCGTTATTTTAAATGGAACACCCTATATATTGTCGTATTTTTCATTAAAAATTCTGCATGTTCGCTAATCAACTCGCTGACGTTACTCATAAATAAATAAAAATATCTATAACTTGATTAGAGTAAGACTTACGCCCGAAGTGTCCTAAATTACTGTAAGTGATTATGATATTTTGTGTTTTTGTAATGGAAATGATTTTTGAAATGGAAATGTAATGATTTTTCTTCTTAATATTCGATTTAATTTCTTTAGAATAGCATTTTGGTTTTGTGTATTTTCTGTGCTTATACTGAGGTATATGTAAATCCAGGATACTGTAAAATTTGATGTATAATTCTTTAACAGCGGCGTCAACAACTGTGAATGTTTGTAAAAATTACCAGGCGGTATTTATAATATAATTTAATAATTTCGGTATTTATAATAAATTTAACATAATTATACATATAATGTTCTTCTATTAAAATTGTATGTTTTCTGAGACGTATCTGTTAAAAATCTGGCAAATTTTGACAGAATTCTAAGGTTAACGATTAGAGATGGATGATAAAAATCTTCGACAACCACTGGTGGTGTTTGACTATGTAAAACCTCACAATCTAAATATGCATCTATCTAAATATGTTGCTTCTATAGCAGTCTAAATTTGGTTAGGTCAGTCACCTTGGTTATATATAATATAAATACTTGTATATTTTGTGATTTTTATTCACTACCTATATTATTAGGACCGTGGGTTGCGTGTCCGGACGTAAAATATGGTGAATGCGTCGGGCAGATATGGTGTTTGTTGTTATCACCTTTCACCCTCTGACATAGAGAGATACTGGAGACGTAATAATATCATAGCTTTCTTCAACCATGTCAACTGGACACTATACTACAGTGACCATTTTACACTCGTCTACCCATTTTCAAAATCTAGGGCTCATGTTAAAGCTAAAACATCAGTTAAGAGCGCGCGAGGATAATAATTGACTCAAGGCAAAAATTCAGTATACAGGGTTACATTAAAAGTAACCCAAATCTGAATTACCGCGAAAGCAAGTTTTCGAACTACAAAATATTTTTTTTGACAAAAAATACATTCCGCATAAATCGTAGAAAACTAGGTAGATTTCAATTTTTTGTCTGTCCTAGCTCTTATTGCTGCGCATCTCTTATTTAAATTCCCTTCACCAGGTTACGTAAAACTGCTGGGGAATAGCTCCCCATTCTTCATGTACCACATACACCAAATTATACAAATTATCCATTTCCTCATCCGTTTCTTCCATATTCCTTTTCATTATACCCCATATATGCTCTATCGGATTTATATCGGGGGACAAGGGTGCCCATTCCATTTTTTCAATACTGTGACCATTGAAAAGCACTGTCATCGGCTAAAATTATATCGCCACTACTGTCATTAGCATTATTTTCAGCACAGCAGACTACAATATGCCTAATACGTAAACATCTGTATCGTTCACCATTCATGTTTCTGGGAAATTCATATTTGGGTCCCTTTTCATGCAATTATGTAGATTGAATTTTTATCTTTCTTCGATTATCATCCTCGCTTCTTATTAATTGAAGTCTTAGCTTCAACACGAGCCCTAGATGTTGATAATCACTTCACGAGTGAAAGAGTTGCCACTGCCAGACCAAAAAGATTTTTTTTAAATATCACCGTGTAAATAAATGAAATAAGGGGAAAATCCAAAAACAATTTCGAGATATGTAATCCATATTTATGTAAGAAGTAATCTTGGGTTAGTAGCTATCCATTACAAAGCAAAAATCAAATTAAAAACACTAATCAGTTGTATGTTCAACTAGAACAAGTATGAATAGACTAGGTAATGTATGGGTCCCTATTTTGGTCTCGTGAAACAGTCTTACTCTTATTTGCCTAATGTTGAGCTCTAGAAAATACATTATTAAATATATTGATGCAGTTTTCAACAGTGCAATGTTTGATTAATCAAAATCAAGCTGGTGGGTTTAATTAATCTACAAATTACCTAGTTTTTTTTAATGTAAAAAATAAATAAAAATTACCGCGAAAGCAAGTTACAAAATACATTCCACATAAATCGTAGAATACTAGGTAGATTTCAATACTTTGTCAGGTCTGTCCTAGCTTTTATTTCTGCGCATCTCTTATGGACATTCCCTTCACCAGGTTACGCAAAACTGCTGGGGAATAGCTCCCCATTCTTCATGTACCACATACACCAAATTATACAAATTATCCATTTCCTCATAGGGCTGTCGTGAAGACGGTTGAATTACCTTTATCTTAAAGTTATTATTTACTTACAATATTTCCGGTTTGAAGAAAATCTCAAATATCCCGTCGCATTCGCCAAGTCATAGAGAATAAAAACGAAACAGACTGGTTCTCTACGAGATCTCTTTTGGCGATTTCTAGCAGTTAACAATGCGTTACCAATAAATTATGTAATAATATATGTAGCAAACTAACTTACTTGGACTTCATAGAAATTGTTTGAGCCGAAATATAATATATTGTTGTTTTCGTTTTTATATGTGGAAGCAATTTTAATAACTTAATGTTTTTACGACAAATTGATATGTTGTAGTTATAAATAAATTTAATGCTCAAAATATGTTTAAAGTATTGTTTATGGATTCGATAATTGAGAAAATACAGTGATTACACAGCGGAGAAACACCTGATAAGTTTCCAGGATACTTACTTTGTCTCTTCCTTAGTGCATCCTTCCCATGGGCGCCAGTTGTAAGAACACTTAATTTTTTATTGTAGTATGTCCTCTATGGTCAGTTAGAGGAGGTTCAATTAGGCTCTGTATATTGTATAATGTTTTGACTTAAAATGAAATTATTTTTGAATGGTAAGTGGATCTAAAACACTTGTTATGAAAGAGATTGGGATTTAATAATATTTGTCAATTATAGAAAGTAAATTATGAAAGTTTGAGATGAGAATAATAAAGCACAAGCTGTATAATATAGGACAAAGCAGATTATAATGCAAAATAGAAATTGAAATTTGAAAACTCTTATTATCTACTAAATATTACTAACTAAATATTATCCTACGCCAAAAACCTACGTAGCTTATCCTAATTACATGGGCGTTGGCCTCTGGAACAGTATATCCTTAAAATTAAAATTGTTTTAAATGGTTATTAACTTAAGACGTTTTTATAATCCCTTTTTGGTTCTCGAAATACAACATGATTTATTATTCGAAGCACTACACGATTTATTAGTCTCACAACACTGGTTTGTTTACTCTGGTGTTGGAATCTGCTGCTGTACTATTACTCTTCTACCGGAACTATGCCGTACCCTGGCACACTGCTACACTCGATGAGACCCTTATTCATTTTAACTGGGCTTTTACCCAAATAGGAAATCTTCAGATTCTTTACTCACTGTTTTTTTATGGAATCATATACTACTTTTCTTGGTTAGCCCTTTTCACTCGTCTACTTCCTTAGCACACCTTCTGCCTGGAGACGCTGCACTTGGAATGTCGTATATTCGACAAAGAACCACTTAATTCCGTGTTTAATTTAACTGTAGAATGTTTCCCGTTGTGATTCTGCAAACGTAGCACTAATTTGTTAAATTTAAATCACTTATAACTATTAATTTTTACAAATTTTAATACAAAAATTAGCGATCTGCTCGTCCTTCGAACGCTATTGCTTGACTCTCTTGCATTATTTTCCGTTGCTCCGGATGTTATCCAAAATTGAACAGTTGAATTTCCTTAGATACGAGCTTCATGTTTTACTTTTGTTGTACGATCTAGATGATAATCTGGACAAATATGATTTCATTCTGGATGTCTCAGAAAGTTGCACAGGATTAAATTTCACCAACATTGGAATAAGCAATTACGGATATTCCCCATAATTGAAATGGGACCCTATCGTGCGTCCTAATCGTGGCAGATGATTCTGTCCTATTTACAGAAGCAGCCGAAATTATGAAATCTAAATACCTCTTAACCTCAAAACATGAATCGGAAAACTTTGCTTAAAATTATCGTTTAATGTATGAAAATATCATTAAAAAATATATGTTTACCTTCCATCAAAATTTTCTGACAGATGCTTAAATTGAATTTATGCAAAATATTTACTTATAACACAGTATCTCATACAATTATATCTTAAAGGGCACTTAGTAGTAAGAAGCAACTGTATTCCGTTTACTGAAAAAGTCCGAAACGTTCAACTATACTATTACAGATAATTGTACATATGTCCCATTCATAGTGCGTCCCACTCATGTGGATTCTCCCCTATTAAGTCGATCTGAAAAACATAGAGATAAAGAGTATGCTAAAAATTAAGAAAAGATTAAGATATTAAAAAATTAAGAAAAACATTATTTTATGTTTCATTTTAAGTGCTATACTTTTTAGTTGTTTAAATGTTCTCTACTGTAAAGACTATCAGTTTATACATATTTCTGTCATTGCCGAAGACAATGTTATGTAAAATAATAACATTTTTAAACATATTTGAATGTATTCTATAAACATAAAATGACACCTGACATAAAAATTATAATTTTCTAATAATGTAATAAGAAATAACGTCGTAATTTCAAAAATAATCCCTAATTTTAATGCTGCTTATTAAAATTATACCTACTACATTAAAGTATACCTAACTTAATATTGTTTTTATTTTACTGATATGCCAATTTGGCTTTATTGAAACTGATTCAATACACGTTTTTATAAGAATATTCTTTAGTTCTATATTATGTTACTTAGTAGCAAATGAATCCCATAAATTTGACAGCTGCTCTTACATAAGCCTGCCCTGACTGCCGTCAGTAGTAGTTTCCATCCAGGGCCACGTACCTCCGTCCGTGACGGTATCGAACCTCCCCGTTCGCCGCCCCTGGGCCTTTCTACGACTCACCTGGCCTTTATCGACCGCCACCGCACCACAGAATGTGTCGGTGATAAATAACGGGCCTTCCTTTGGAAACTGTTAATTATTTTTTCTCCCTGGTTGCCTATAACTAAGTAATTCGCATGATGCAACTCGCGCTGGTGCTATTGTTTTAACTTAATAGCGAGATTGTACTATATAAATCTGGCATTGAATTCCGCCGTGTTTATTAAGGGAGAATTTGTTTTATTACGCGAACAAGTACCTGTAAATACGTCGCTTTTATTGCGTCTTTAAATTTACTGCTTTCAATATATCGGGGTGCTTGTTAATCCTCACTTTTATTCACTTTTCGCTGGGGTCTCCATCACC
This sequence comes from Tetropium fuscum, assembly GCA_964058915.1. Taxonomy (NCBI): domain Eukaryota; kingdom Metazoa; phylum Arthropoda; class Insecta; order Coleoptera; family Cerambycidae; genus Tetropium; species Tetropium fuscum. Next base: position 35,204 of record CAXKVY010004963.1, read on the forward strand.
TTACAAGCTGCTCTTGTGTCTCGCTGTCTTAAAAAATCATCCGACGTATCTTAAAAACTCAAGATTTTGTGTTAAGAAGATGATTAGTTTTTACGAATGCAAACACAAGTCTCTGAAATCTGGGCTCACTATTATATTCAGAATGTGCGATAGACATATTGTTATGACATTGTGTCACTTGATTATACTTATCGTAGCAGATTATTTTGCAAATCTGTTTAATGAGCCCTATTTTTTCTGCACCTCATGTGATCGCAGTGTTTTTGGCAAAATTAATTGCGAGTCAAAACATGTGGCGAGTCAAACAGCGAAATTGGGAAGACTTTACTTCCCAATTATAATAGTTTTCGAGAAAAAAACATATTGCATAGAACCAAACCGGACTTGGTGCGATTCATTAATTAGGTGATTGTGTACACCAAACCACGATTTACGACATTTTTTGGTAGTCAGGACTGTTTTTATTTTGAAAAAACTAGAAAAAAATATGTTTTTGTGAAACGTGAATTTTATTTTTTACCTAGTCGATCGCTTGCCACCTGATGCTCCTATGGTCGCTCGCCCATGGTTTAAGTCTGAGCACCCCTGCTATATAGGAACGTTCATAAACTCGCTGCATTATTAAAAATCACCTTAAAACATATATTTATAGTTTTATTAAACGTGTAGATACTACTATACATATTACTATACATATTGGTAGTAACTAAAAACTTTCTACACCATCATCACTTTCGGCTATATTACTTTGTATACAATTATTGCATAATTTGCATTTGCACTCATCACAACATTTAAGTCCTCCTTTTATCCAGGTGCATTATTTATTATCACAATTTTTGTCGGAACAATACAGACTTAAATATTGTCGTATATTTTCGGGAATAGGATTTTGTGCCGAAAAAATTGGATTCCAGTAGCCTCCAATGTCATCAAGATGCATTTTTGCGATATTACTGCTGTACCATATTAGTAACAAAAGCATACATCTGAAATAATAATTCATGTATAAAGGATCAATGGAACAAATCGTACATCACTCTGAAGATCCTCACTGAAGGTGAAATAACTTGTACAACTTCTACAACTGTTACTTGTGTCTTCCTTATTATCTATCTATTTGCTTATTTCTCTATGTAATGAATTACATACTACAAACCCAAGATTTCTTTTCACAAAACAAATATGAATAGCAAAAAACTTAAAAGCTAATATACATATATATTGAGATAAACGACTATCTAGAGCCTAAATAAACTGTTAAAATATAATAAACAGACTAAATAATGAATTACTATAGATCCCAACTCAAGTCACATTACTCACGCACCCATCTCTATAGATTTCATGAACTAAGCTAAACGTCAAATCGGTAAAGCTTCTGATTGGTCAATATCTAATTGTGTTAACATCAAAGTTATTTATAAGCGCAAAAATCTAAATTTAGCATCATAGTAATAGACAAGGCCCAACATAATTTATATAATATCACAATCCACATAAACTATGTTTATATAAAGAGATAAATGTAGAAGCATAGCAAAGAAAAAGAGTTTCGGGATTCGGGAAAGTCGATTTTGGAATGTTGAAATTAAATGCTGTTTAAAATGCCAAATTAAACCATTTAAACCATAAATTATAGAAATTAAATGTAAACCAAAGTAATTAAAATATTAGCTGTGATATGATTGTCTAGATCATGTGAAATAGTGTGAAGCTCGTAGTTAAGGGAAGTTCAATTGTTTACATTTGGATAACTTCCGGAGAAACGGACAACAATGCGAAGAGTTTGGTGATTGCGACCCAAGGAAAGACAGCTAAGCTAGTGTATGTAGAAAATTGTAAAATTTAATAGTTAAAAATAAGTTTAAGCTAACAAAACTGTGCTACGATTGTAAAACAATAGTGAAAAGTAATTCAGAGAAGATTTAACAAAGTTTTAAGTGTAATTTGGGTCGAAATTACGACTTTTCAAGTGAGGGGTCCCCAGGCAAAGTCTACGAGGTGTAGAAGAGGATTGTAGGAGTAGCAGATATATCAGTAAATATTTCCTACATGAATACATAGTGAGTAGAGAATCAAAGATTGAAAATAGAAGAAGAATTGAGCCTGAAACGTAAACAAGCTTCGCTTCGAGTAGCCGATATCCAGAGTGCGGTGCCCCCGATAGATGGCCGCAGGTTTGCTGAGGAAGGCAACAGCATCAGCAAGTTTTTTTCGCCATTTTAGTTCAATGTTGTGTACCTGAGTGTCACAATTCCACTAGGAAGGGGGCTGGGATGAGGGCATTTCCCCGTAATCCAAATAGGAGAAGAGAATGATCAACAAAGATTGGTAGGGAAAATTAGTGGACACCTAAGAAAATTGAATTAGAATATATTTCTCGAAAATATAAGGAAAACATAAAAAATAGAGACGAAGCTAACAATCCACACCAAGCTTTATTGGGCAAGTTAATGGTGGTTGAAGCTCCTCACATTCTGAACTGTCATAATTTAAAAACTAAATTAATTAATAGATTTATAGTGTTTAGATTAAAAGTGAACTGTAAACAAATACAAAAAATAGACGCCAAGGATAGTAAAAGTATGGCTATGCATAGTGTTGTGAAATAATCTTTTTATTCTTATATTCTGTTCTGATTAATAAATTGTTTGATAATAATTATTGTAAAGTTTTCGTCCCATTCTTATTATTCATGAAAATACATACACTGCGCAACTTACACTGTTTTTGTTGTGCGTTAAACAACAAAAACGTTTCAAACTCAAATTTGACGTTATGTATTTTCGACAATTTTTGTTCGTTTTGGTCGATTTTTTTTTCAAATTGTAGGTTTTTCTCTTAGGAATATCACTGTCTTAGTTGTTTTGGTAAAACGAATGATTTTGATATTATACCAGGTGCTATAAAAATGTTATGTTTTTTTCCGAAATTTCAAAACGTCCTGTGGGCTATACAAGGTATTGCAAGTTATTGCAATTATAGCTAATTTAAAGCCTCATGTTTTTTCTACATTTTCTTTTTTTATTCATTTGTTTATCTCTGTTACTTCATGAAATACACCGTTTTGAAACACCATATGCTTTTATTCACATGAAATGCATTTATCGGACAATTCAAACAGCTAGCAAGCTATGGAAATCGAAGATTACACGTCATAAACTGACAACTGTGTCATTAGTTTTTTGTTGACAGTGCAGCAATAATTAGTGAATAATGGAACGCCAAACCAGAAATTTAACTCGTGATGAATGTGTTGAGGCAGCTACATTACATGGTGAAGGGTGGAGTTACAACCGCATAGCTGGAAGGTTGGGAGTGTCTCACACAACTATCGAGAGCAATTCGAGAGGTACGCGGAAACAGGAGAACATTCCAGACGGGCCGGTCAAGGTAGATCTCGTGTTACCTCTGCTATCCAGGATCGCTTTTTAAGACAACCCCAAAACAACTAAGACAGTGATATTCCTAAGAGAAAAACCTACAATTGAAAAAAAAATCGACCAAAACGAACAAAAATTGTCAAAAATACATAACGTCAAATTTGAGTTAACTTTTTGGTTGTGCGTTAAATAAGTTGCGCACTGTATTTTACTGGTAAGTTAGTAGAAGCAGTTCTACTCATTTTTGAAACCTCGTATTTTATACCGCATATCCACGTGTATTGGTGCGAATGTTTGCAGAAAAATCATTTCTAAACTTTTTGAATTTGGCACCACGAATTGTGATATAAAATGGCTGCCTTGGCCAGACTCTCATTGAAGGGTCTCTAGTTCCAGCCCACAGATAAATCAACAAGTTAAGTATAAAACGTCTAAAGGTAATAACCAATTTCCAACATTTTAGTATAGTTTTAAGGATACCATTGTTCTAGAGGCTCATTTCCCATGAATTAATTTTAATTTACGTAGTTTTGGCGTAGGTTATTAGTTCGTAAAATTTGAGTTACCATACTGCTTCTTAATTTGTACATGTTAATACAAACACTTCTGCTTTGCAATATAATTTGCAAATTATAGATTTCTCCTTTGTGCTTTCCGTTCGTCTGTCTTTTGGACAATTCACTTCATATTTTATATTTAATAAAATCAAACATATATATGTAGCTTCTGCGTTATCATTATTCACATTTTAGGGTTTACAATTAACAGTCTATAATTGAATAGAACATTAAACTTCAATCATCCATATATAGTAGCTTCGATTCTTTTACCAATCAAATAATTTCAACTTTCTAAGATAATCATCGTACAAAATATAGCAATCTAATTGGCTCTACAGTGAACCTTCCTTAAAAAAAAATTCTAAGAACTGGCGCCCTTAGGAAGGACGCATTAGGGAAGAAATAATATGGTTTATAATTATGGTTTAATACAGGACAACTAATAAATTGCCAGGTATAAACAGGTGAGGTAGGCTTTATACCCTCATAAGTGTTTAATCGATTTTTTTATTAAATGAAAGGTTATTTTCTTCCCTACCCAAGTATTAGGTTGCATTAGCAAAAGTTTTGTCGCATCTATGGTTTCCTAGATTTGAGATGTTAGGTGTTGAGCGCGAGGTGCCAAGTGTTGAACTGACTCTCTGCATCCATCTCTGTCACTGTTAACGCTCGCGCTGAATACTTAACATTTAAATCTAGGCAACCATGGATGTGACAAAACTTTTGCTAAAGCAACATAACACTGTTCCGTAGGGAGTAAAATAACCTTTCATTTCATAAAAACAACGATTAAATAACTGATGAGGGTATATTATTAACGCTTGCCCACCTGTTTATAACTGGCGAATTCATAGTTGTCCCGAGGGAAAAATACGCATACCATATTTTTCCATTTACTTGAATCATATTCTCTCAGCTTCAATAAAGATTTCATGAACTCCCGGTGTAGGCTATTGTCTAAATATAATATATAAATATAGATAATTTTATATAAATGAGATCAGAAATAGAAAGCACGATTTGTTATACTTTAAGCCTTAAAAGTATATAAATATTAACGCTATAGCCAAATTACAAGGCGTATATAACTTATTGAATATTTATCAGCCACAAAATGTCGGCAGGTTTTAATAAGGTGCCTTGTGTGCCATTAATCCACCAATATTTTATTAAACAGTAAACATTACCTAGTTCTACAGGGAATACAAAAATCGATAAGCTGTCAAAGACTAATTTCTTTTGTCAACATTACATTCTACGCATACTACAAATATGTGCAGGTACGTAGAAAACCTTGATTATTGTACACGATAAACCTAACCATAATGCTTTACACATTCTTGAGGCATATTAAGCAAACAATATTTAACTTAAGGGCAATCTGATCAAAATCCGACTGGTTACAGCATAACGCGCATGTCATTTAATGCTGCAGTAAGAAATTTATGTAATCACCAGTAATAAAAATCGCAATAAATATTAATAAGTAATATTTGTTATATGCGTTAATGATAACCTGAATATTCCAATTTTACTGAATCATTTCGATCTAGCTTTTCGTTTATTAGTTCCATTATGGTAGAAAACTACCAATTTCATAAATCGTTTTACGATAGAGACATTTAAATCATTCAGCCAATACAAACATACGGTGCATTACTCGCACAAAATGCATCACAATTCTAAATATTTTAAATTTATGTCAATAGATAATTGTACATATTAACAGCAGCTGCTAACACACAGATACTTCACACACATACAACATACACATACAAAGTTCCATGATCAGGACTTCTTCTTTCTAAATCCATTCATTTTGGCAGAATCACTCTCGTGGTGTTGCTCTTTTAAAATTTGTAACTATGGCACATTCGGAATTAGAATATTAAACTTCTATGTATTTTTGTAATTGCTCTTTTTGAAATCTTAATATAATTAATTTTATTTTAAATTGTAACATGAAGCAACGGGTGGAATAAAATATACTATAACACCTTTTAATTTAGATTACCTGAATTAAATTTACCTTAATTTACCTGAATTTTAAATTAATAGTTCAAAAAATGATCTTTAATTAGCTAAAATTAAAGATTAAATACAACTAAATGGAAAAATATTCAGCCAAATGGCGAATAATTACTTAATTATATAAGTACCTAGGTTGATTGAAAAATTATTTATTTAATAAAACCTCCCAACTGGAGATAAAAGTGAAATAACAAAAAATATATTTATATATGCAATATATAGATAATATAATATTAAAGTAATTTTGATTTTACATTCCCAAAAATTGAAGATATACTTTTATAAAGTTAAAAAAATTGATAATAAGCAATAAAAAGATGAAAATTTTAGTACAGAACTTTAGCGTAGTCTCTTCTTAACAATTAATTTTTTTATTGCTTGCACTTACCACAGAGTGTTGCAAACTATTTGCAAAAATCCAATGTAATTGGTACACCTTGTATATAGTCAAAATTTAAAATTGAGCTGAAATTCAGCACCTACAATTTCAAAAAATCATGTAAATCGAACCTATAGTTAGGAAAATATTTTCAAATGAATTTTTGGTAAATTTTAGATGGATCGAATTTTGTGCCTCTGAGTATATATAGTTCGGTAGCATTGCAAGGTTTGTTTCCAGAAACTACAAGGCAGTACAAGATACAATATTAAATTAAAGAATCATTTAATTTAATAAATAATAATACGGTAATAATATACCAAAAATAGAAATATACAATCGTGGCATATATGTCCACAGCCCACCCAAAGAATGGGCCTTTGCTAGTGTTAAGACGATGAAGAAAGATGTGGCTAGAAGCCTATTCCAAAGTCGAACCACAGCAGAAAAAATAAGTCAAAAAAAATTTACGTAATTCCTTTACGGAAATCTTTATTCTAGCTACTAGAGAACATATACACATATATATTATATATAATAATAATAAAATTTAGACTGTACCTTGTAGTTCTGTAAGCAATTCATTAAAAATACCCTAAATATAAGAGCTAAGAACGAAAAATATCGGCTAGGAGAGTCGGCTAAGAGATTTTGATTTTCGACGCGTGCCCTATTTATGTCTTCTCCCTACTATTCGCCTTGCAGCGTACCCCATGTGGTTTTCAGCGAGACGGAAGCGCAACGGTCATTAAGCGGTAGATATCTATGAATTCGCGCGGCTTATTTTAAATATTTGAAATCGGGTACTACTGTTCAAAAAGTTTGGTGTAAGACGGAACGGAATTTATTTACGTTACAATACGGAACCTGATCTGACTGGCTAAACATTTCTTGTGAGGTTCCATGGTAAGTCTTATTGTAGTCTGCATGTCAGTTAAATTTTATATTTAAATAATATTTGGTACACGCAATAGCTGCTTCGTAGAACTAAAGGCAAATGTGTATTTCACATTGCAGATATTTTTAAAGCATATCCGCTTTAAGACTAGTTTATACCACTAGATGTACTACGATTAGAATTTGTATTAGATACTGGTCAAGCCAACCCACTCTAATCTATTAGGCTATTTTGACAATATATATACCGAGTATTTGGTAAGGCCATGCCGTCTCTGAAGAAGATGGCAGAAAGGGCCATTTCTAAACAATATGATCAAAAATACCTTCGTAAAAATACCAGTTTTTTCTGTGTAAACATCTATTACGGCAATATGAGGGTACATTTTGGGAAATGGGAAATGGGACGGCTTTTTATAGTGTTTCTTTATCCTTTACTCTTTTCCGCCAGCCGCCTGAATGGTGATAATCGGTAAACTAAAACTACTAAATTAATTTAGTAGGTACCTACTAAATTAATTTAGCTACTACCTGATAGATGGCGTTTACAGCGCCAACCTCCATAGTGTGTGTGTGTGTGTGTTGTGTTGCCTACCTTATTAGAAAAGTCCTGATGTAAGTATCGAACCAGCGATCTCTAATTTGGAAAGCGGGGCTTGAACTGCTGCACCATCATATGACTGCTATATGCTTTGTAAAATCTCGATCTTGGTGTTTTGTTATGGCGACGGTTAGAGTGCACATGATGCAAGTGCAAGTACAATGGACTCAGGGCCCGTGTGGCAGTTAAAATATTAGGGTGTATGTGGAATATAGTCATGACATTCGTGGAATATTGTCACATTCCACGATTAATGTGATACTTCAGATTAGGTAATCTTGTATAATTATTATTCTATACAATTCTAAGCACTTATCATTTAATGATATGCGAATATTGTCTTGAAAATTATACGGTCTCAAACAGATTCCTATTTCGAGAATTTTTTAAATTGAGTAGCGCAGTAAAATAATATATAAAAATAAGTTTGTCACTAGTGCGATACGCGCGCCCTGTATCGTTAATTGCAAAAGGTATATCGATTTCGCATTAACAACCGGTCGAAGTGAACTAAAACCCTCGAATTGTAAATTAAACGAAGTCCGAGAGAAGGCTTGTTTAACTTGTCAAACTGCTCTCAAACTCTGGAAATTAAAACCCGGCTAAATTGACAGGCTTTTTATTCCGTACTCGCGAGAATCCACGAGCACTTGAATGTGCAAACATTTCATCTGGGAAAGAATACTTAAACAGATAAAAGTGACAGCTAATCGGGATCAGGTTTTAAATTTAGTATAAAGAATCCGTCGACGTATCATACACGTGGAAGGTACATCATGTAAAACCATTACCATCTAAAGCACTAAGTTTCTTCCATGTGACGTCATCGATTGTGGATTATACTCCTCGATACACTTTGTGGGTCAAATATCAATGTTACAGCATTGCAGAATTTTTGCTATTAAATATGGAAACAGATTTTTTCCTAGTCGAAATCGCCATGGGAATTTGTTGTGCGGTTCGTACGAATTAGTTGTTGCTTTCCGGCATTGGTTGAGAGAAAAATATGCTAATCATTCGGGAAATGATCATCTTTTAACTGTTATTATTGTATCAAATCTGATAGTCTCTCATTTCTTAATGTGAAGTATGAAAGCAGCGATATTGTCATATCTAATTAGCAACAAAAAGCTGTTCAGATGTTCAGTTGCCTCTCAGTTATTTATAATCATGTTTATTAGGACACCTTAATGAATAACTATACCAAATTTCGAATGTCAGCTTAATTTTCCTAGACTATTAATTAACAATTAAAATCGATCATTCAAATAGTAAGTCAATATAACATTTATTATTTATTACTTTAATAGACACAGAAAATATTACAGGTCTTAACGTTGTTACAAGACAGTGATATGTCGAAAAATACTACCCTCAAGGAACAATATAACGTCTTAGATAAATTTAAAATCGGTAAAATTTAGGGGGACCTGTTGCCCCACTTAACCCCAACCTCCCCTTCAGGTTTATTTTCATTTAGCTGTCTGGCGGCCTCTAGAGGGACAATGGCTCTGGTGCATACAGATTCTCTCAATTCAATGCAATTTCCATATATATGCCTTTACCGTGTATGAATTCTCTGAATTGCCATATTGTTGGAAACTTAGGTTTCGAAACTAGTTCCTCTGACAACATAACAAGTAATAACCAGCATTAGAATATTTCCAGCTACGACATAACTCAGTCACTCAGCACGTATAAGTTTAAAATATATGAACGACAAAAATGCAGATACATACGGACATTTATTTATTACTGCAATGAAATATTTAAAAGTCTGTTGCGTTCATCTACTTCACATTTATACTATCATAACCTTATTACATTATATTATCTTGTGTATTTTAATATCATACTATTTTCTTAAGGCGTACCTATAGTTTCCGTAATTTAATTATTTGAAATTTAATTATTTGAAAAAAGTATTTGTATCGATATCTATGCTATCCCATTTGACCTAATTATTCGGTAATATAACGTCAGTGATTTTCACAATTGAGACTGATTAATTGACTGCTATCGAGACCAATCTCTGACACCAGAAGACGATCTATCCCCGACCTGGAACTGTTGCTAACTTCATCTTTAGCAATGACTATATATGTCTTTTACTCGCATAATATCATATATTTGCCCCTATCTGTTTCACATTTCATCCGAAAGATGCTATATCTACTACGCAGTAATTGCCGTAAATTCCATAGAATGTCGACAAATGCCAAATGCCTTGGTGAAAGACTGAAGGTTTTACAATTTTATTATCCATCGAACTTTCACCGGTGTATGTCGACACACACAGATGGGCACCGGTGAATGTCGAGCGAATATAAATACACAAGTTGTAGTAAAACATATGAGATATAACAAATCCACTAGATTGCCAAAACATACTCACATATGGTTCTATTTTGGGTGCAATGAGGTATAGAACGGTTTTATTTAGATTTAGATTAATATTAATTTTACCCCGGATATATTACATCTGCCCCTATAATGTAAGTTATGTTTGCTTTCTTAAAGCGGGTATTTTTATTTTCCTAACCTGCTAAACATTAAAGTCAGCAACTGTCACATCAATTCATGGGTCTCCTTTAGGATGAATTTCGATTCGCTAACTGGATCAAACTCCTACAACTTGTACCAGTTCACTTTGATTGTTAACAATGTAGGAAATCGAAATGAACTACTAAAGGCGGATCCCCTACCTCATTTATCTGTCTCAAGTGATTTTATTCCGCTCTATCTCCCCTCTTTTTTCCCAAAGATAATCTCGGGCAGAAAACGATTCTGACGGCAAAGTTCAGATAAGAGGTTTTAAAGTTTATATACGCTACCAATACTCACCCGAAGGATACTTTTATAATGTACTTAAGAAGTTTTGTTTTTCCCAATGCAATGTCACGAATATCGAGTTATATATATATATATATATATATATATATATATATATATATATATATATATATATATATATATATATATATATATATATATATATATATATATATATATATATATATATATATATATATATATATATATATATATATATATATATATATATATATATATATATATATATATACACTGCGCAACTTATTTAACGCACAACCAAAAAGTTAACTCAAATTTGACGTTATGTATTTTCGACAATTTTTGTTCGTTTTGGTCGATTTTTTTTTCAAATTGTAGGTTTTTCTTTTAGGAATATCACTGTCTTAGTTGTTTTGGTAAAACGAATGATTTTGATATTATACCAGGTGCTATAAAAATGTTATGTTTTTTTCCGAAATTTCAAAACGTCCTGTGGGCTATACAAGGTATTGCAAGTTATTGCAATATATATATATATATATATATATATATATATATATATATATATATATATATATATATATATATATATATATATATATATATATATATTGTAATAATCTATAGAATACTATTTATTAATGTACTATCACAATCTCAACATAAAGTATCACCGGGTAAAAAAATAACATATCATTGCCGGGTCATACCTACAATACTATTTTTTATAGGCAAAGACACCTCCATACTATACCTTTGATGTTAACATCTATTGGACAACGATCCTATGAATATCTAGCTCCTAAAATCTATCACACAGTTCCTGTCGAAATTAAAAATACAGTTAATATTACATCGTACAAAAAAAACATATATATATTTAACATATATATATATATATATATATATATATATATATATGTTTTAAACATATATATTTCAACAGTCAAGAATCATATTTCACAATTACTTTTCTTAAATAACTTACCTACCATATAATCTTTATAACTGAAACGTTGAGATTTTTGTACTACTACTCGTACATACTCGTACTACTCGTAACCACTCGTAAATTGTAAATACTCGTGACTCTATATTGTAATTCATACTAGTGGTATCAGCAGGAAAAATGTATATCTGCAAATCAAATTGCAGCAGGAAGTGTGATTATCAACATAGACAATAAAATAAATAGAAATGCTCAGATCAACTTAAGATTAACCTACACCAAAACCTACGTACCTTATGCTATTGACATTGGCCTAATCCCACAGAAACAATTAATCCTTAAAATTAAAATTATCTCAGATAGTCATTACCTTACTATGTCCTTTAGTTAATCCTTCAACATGAATCACAACACAATTTTTTTATAAGCACTTAACAAACACTGGCTTTGTTTACTGTGATCTCTGGCATCACGCCTGCTGCCATCTACCCAGAAGGCTGCTTACTTTTTTACACTATGGCCATCTTCTTTAGTACACCTGCGGACATATATCGGAACTATTCCGAACTGGAAAACTGCTATATTTGATACGTTTGTTATACCTTCTTATTGGATTTTGACTCTTACGGAACTTAATATCTCCAGAATGTCTACTCACTTTCTCGCATTTGAATATTCTTTTATTTAAGTTTTGCTTATAGTTTGACAAGCTGATTTATAATCAGCTTGCCACACTCGTAGAATTTTCTTTAACGCTTCACTTGAAAATCGTGGATTTTTACCGAACTCACTTAAATTTGTTTTTAAAAAGTGCTTAAGTGCTCAGTGGGATTCTGCATACCATCGCACTATTTTAAACACCTCAAACACCTAATTTTGCACATTAAATTTTATGAATTTTAGCTCACATAAAACCATCTAACTGTTGATTACCACGCTATCACTGTTAAACTCCTTGCATTATTATGCGTCTCTACCGAACTTCTTTTCGGTAAAACAAATGCATTTTCTCCTGTAATCCAGCTTCTTGTTTTATCTTTGTTGACAACTCTGGCTAATCACATGAATGCTATTTTTATAAATTAATTAGGTTTACCTTTAAATGCCATAATTTATCATACACCCAGTTTAAATTTCACCTCTAAGCTATAGACAATAATCACATTTACATTTCGTAATGTAATTTCAATATTCATAATACAGCCGTCATGTCTTTCTTTTATCTGCTTCTAGATTACAGCTCTCGAGGCCCCATTTTCACGTGACGCTAACGAAATTTTCTTTCTAAATACACATAGTTTATGTGGATGTTATATTACATAAATTTTGTTGAGGCTTGTATATTACCATTATGTGAGTTTTAGATTTTTGCGCCGATAAATAACTTTGATATTAATATTAATAGACATTGACCAATCAGATTCATCGTTGCCGGTTGACGTTTGTATTGCTCTTGAAACCCATAGAGATGCATGCGTGAGCAATGTTACTAGAGTTGGATTTTATTGAACATGAAATTTACATTATTTCATGGTTTGATGTATTTATAATGTTTTAATCTTTGATTTGGGCTCTAAATATTCGTAAGAGCGATATATTGTAGTGCTTAGATAAATTAAATAATATTAGTTGCTCATGTCTGTGAGTCAAACATTTGCCTCCAAAATAAAAGCCTGTCAGGAATCCCCCTCTAATAAATCAATAGCCAGTGCCCAGCATCGTATAATAGAGTGGCAAAGTTGCTATCGACCGCAGCTAACCAACAGGTCATAAAATTCGCTTGCACTGGACTCCATGTGGCATGTTAATTGGTTATAGATCACACTTACATTAGAATGCATGCGTCTACTTCATTGAAAATGAATTGATATCGGTTTAAATTATGTTACATGCTGTATCTATTGGTTTATTTCGCTGCTATTTTCGCAATGGTAGGGACCATAACCAACCCTAAGGATGTCCAATAAAACGTTTGATAACGATTTATAACATTTTGTTGGATATCATATTAAATTTGGAGATTTAGTCAGGTGTTTGACCGGTTTGAATCAGATTTATGGTGATACGTTAGGGTACGTAGGTGGTCACTCGGACGTGATATGAATATGCTCCTTATCAAATAATACTAGTGCAGGAAAAATTCGTATTTCCTGTTCTCCTCTCATATTTTTCGCATTTCTGATCATTATTTATCTTCTTATTAAATTACCCTCTTTGGTCGGTGTTGATCATGAATACAAAGTTGCTTATTACCTCACCAGCCGCCACTGGTTTATCTCAGATATTTGTATAAGATTTCTATCAATGTTACGAAACTGAAGATTCTTGAAAGTAAATCACAGATTCTTGAAAGTTAAAAATAGGACTATTGGAAACAATGCATAGACAAGAAAGTTACTAGCGAAAATTCCTTGTTCGCCCTGTATCATGGTACCCTTGCCGAGCCTCGTTTACCAGTGCAAATATCAGCATGACATAACAGTTATAAATTAAGCGGTACACCGACCGACGATATTAATTTGACGGAGCCTTGCTGATATCGGACGTTTAATTAAATTTTTATAAACAAACCGCTTGTGAGCCGGCGCTATATAATTAGTTGCCGATGACTTCGGCTGGCATAAGACAGTTCCCCCAGCGGCATGCGAAACTTCTTTGCTGCACATTAAATCGAGAATATCGCCGTTCACAACAGGTGCTTCTGTTTCAAAGCTTTTCCGCAAGGTTGAAGGTGACACGCACAAGATGAAATTTTAATGTTTCTCCAACGATACGTTAGCATAGCGGGTATTCAGTAAAGTTAGTCGTCTTATGTTGTTAGCAAAGTATCTTAAAAATGTGGTGTCCACAACTCCAGAAATGGGGAAAGTTTTGCAGATAAAGTGCCGATACAAAATTATATTACGCGGAGACGTGGAAACCGGAAAAATTACGGGACGCTTTGTCATGAAGTGTTACCCGATATTGAGAAACGTTTGGCATCCTACACTATTATTTTTTAACAGGGACATTTACTTCTACATATTCATATGTCGACATCAGTAGTGAAAGTAGAAAAACTTATTTATATAATGAAATTAAACGTTTTGTAATAAAGTAAGGTTGAAATACTATTATTATATAATATTAATTGTGCTTAAAATTATGTAAATATTTCATAAAACCAAATTCAGCCAAAAAGTATAAAAAACGTTTATTTTATAAAAAGTACTATACAATAAACTTGAAAAAAGTACATAAAAAATACTAATTTAGTCTTGCTCCTCCTTGATTATTCTCGGTTATATTCTTCTTCTTCTTGTTCTCTTTCATCTTCTTCGCATTCATTTAAATTTGTATTATCTTCTTCGACGTTAACCATAAGTGATAAATAAGTGATAAAAACAATTTATTAACTTTACTTTTAATAGTTAAAAAAAAGTTAGAAAATTCAGATAAAATTATAATAGATTAGCTCATAAAAACATACCCCATAACAACATTTGAGGAACCAATATTTCTGTGGCTATCATCTGTGAGCAGTCCATAGTTTCCCAGAGAATATAAAAGTATTCTTTGAATTTGTTATCCCTAGTTTAGTTAGTAGTTTGTTATTTAATTTCCAATTTCAGGTTAATTTGCTGTTTTCATCTAGTATGTTTTTGGTTTGACATCAGCTGTCAATAGATTATGGTAATTATTCTGCATTTTATTATGATTATGTTTACTGTATACTATATGTCTTTATCTAGTTATATTGTGTATTATATTTAAAATTTGTATATTTTACCATGTCAGTACACTTTTATAGTATAATGTATAGCTATTTAACTACCTTTTATTATCAGTAATATTTACTTATTAGTTCATAGGTACAAGTATCGCTAGGAATCATGCCAACAAATCTATACAATTAACTACTATTTTAAACTTTATGATGTATATTGTTATAGTGACACTATAATAATACTCTGTACACTTTTAATGTTATACCTATACATGTATTCTATATGCTTGTTGTATCAGAAAAATCATCTTCATATTAACCATTTATTCTATGGTTTTACATTGTTTGTATCTGAGGTTTGTAAGACTTTCCATTTCATTTTAGAAGATAGAAGAACACATAACAATATAATTTAAAGTTTATTCAATATTATATTTTATTGTATTTATTATATTTAATATTATTAGTTTATTTTAATGTCTTGTCATCGCTCGGTATCTTAATAATTGTATTAATTAATTAATTAATTAATGTTTTACTTCGTATTTCATGACCTTGGACAGGACTTACAGAAACATGGTATGTTTCAAACATGTACATGATATTAAATATTTTACGGACTAACTGTATATACATATTGAAAAATATATTCGTATACATAAGTCTGGAAAATTATTATGTGGTGGCCGTTCTAAATAGATATCAGTAATGACTACTCATATATTATTCAGCACCTATATCAATATGTGATTGTGTTATTTATATCTATATGTGTCCCATTCAAAAATGTTACTTAAAATAAGTACCTACGAAAAAAAAAGTATTTGTATTTCTCCATTTATATATGGGGATATTTCTGGTAGGAATAGATAGGGGAAACACATTGGATGCCATTGATTTACAATTAACTGAAATATTTCTCTATGCAGCTGTTAGCGACATCTAATAGCAGATGTTCTCAATAACAGAATATTCTCGGCAGGCCGCGAGATTTTCAGCACCCTGTTGTAGTAGAAATATCCTTTTTTTACTTCATACACATTGAGGTTTGAAGTTACGTTACGCACGATGGTGCTTCTTACAAGATCAATACGCTTTAAAGTATTGATCTGATAATAAAAATAGAAAATTACATACATACTCCATGGTATCTGAATCTCAATACCTACACTTAATAATATAATAATAAATATGCATCAGCTTAATAACTTAGTAAAGATCTTGATTACTACAAGTCAGACGTTGATTCAATTGAAAACAATATAACATTTTAAAATATTTGGCACTTAAACACATATCTGTATTTTTTTTGTTTTGTGTTAACGAACTACTTAGAAGTTGTACAGGTTCTTGAGTTGACTAAGCAAGCAATTTCTGTATCACTCCCTCTTCGAATGCTTCAGAATTCTATTGTATATGTAATTCAGTATTCTCTAAGCACGTAGCTAAGAAAGTAGTTGTTTTCAATAGGTTTCTACAAGATTTTATGCATTTTAAAGTTTAACATCTTCTGGATAACTGTATGCCTAATGCTTTTATATATAATATGTTCAAATAGAACAAATATAAATAGTAGACTAGGTTTGTGTATTCTAAGAATTTAAGTTCCGTCAAAAACTGATGTCATAAAATTTCACTGCAAGTGTTGGAGTATTAATATTTTAAATTCAAGTATAAATGATCAATGAAACAGGTCGTACATCACTCTGGAGATACTCAATGAAGGTGAAAGAACTTGTACAAGTTCTAAGTGGTTCGTTTCCGTGCGTATGTCCAGATATAGGACTGGTAAGTGTATCTTCCTTATTATTCATCTATTTGCTTATTTCTTTATGTAATGAAATGCTACAAACCCAAGATTACTCTTCACAAAACAAATATGAATAGCAAAGAACTTCAAAGCTAATGCTAATTAACATGCGTCAAATTAGGTCCCTTTTACGTGTCTGTATACATGACACGTTATTACCAACCGCACCCATCAACTTTTGCTTTTGTGCCTTTTGTATTGTAACATTTCTCACATAAAAGTTCGATTGGTAACGTCCAATTTAGTTCGAATTACAAGCGAGCTAAACATTCACATGATTTTTGGAACCGGCGCGCAAAGCGCTAGCGCACATATCTAGCTCGAGCTTACTGCGACCGAGCTAACAAAGTTAGTACGAACTAGCAACCGTATACATGACCGGACTTACTAGTTAAATGATTTATTTTATGAAGTTATAAAGATATACCAAAAAGCAGTTTTATTGAAGCCAACTAAACTCATCGTAAACTCATCCAGGACGTGGCGGTACATGGCGGGAAGTAGATGAACTATGTTTCAAATTCCATATTTATCTGTGTGAATAAAGCGATTTTACAGTTTATACCATACCTCAAATACATTTATTCCCTCGTAAGTTAAATGATAACTGCGACTGCGTTAATGACATATTTGCAAAATACGAATAACTACCTATCAAGGTCAACTACCCGTTTTCATAAGGGTGGGTCGGGATTGTCAGGATATTGACACATGGAATGGGGATACATGTAATAGGAGGGAAGGTACAGTACTAATGATCAGTCACTTAATTTAGCGCCACCTGACGAGTTCGGAGTGAACTATCCCATAAGACAAAACAGAAAAACTTTACTTTTTTAAAATAGCGAGAAAACTTTTACTTTATTAAAATTTCTGCAGCTAATAGCAGGCGATAATTCTAAAATTTCTAGCTAATTTTACTAGTCACCATTCCATGTACGTTAATAAAATTATAACACTGAAAAAATTATAGACAATCAGGAATTTCTATGTTGCTCTATATTTTATAATTTTATTTTAATATTTTGGGTCAATTATATATTTGTTTGGAATATATGAAAAGCTTTATTTAACCAATATGGGACCATAAACCTAAGTGTGTGGAACCTAAGTGTACAATCATTAATATTTTAAACCCATATTGGATGTATATTATTCTTTCTATGCCCACTATATATTTTTCACATCCCGTTCGGCATTACAGAAGCCATATTTTGAAAACTATTTAAAAATACTCCCAATGGGTCAAAACTATGAGATGTGGAAGTCTGGAGCACTATCTGACAGTTCTGGTGAGACATTTTCTGAGGACAGATTATGCTAGACTGTGAGGAATTCTTCTCTCTTAAACAAAAACTACAGATGATATGTTGAAATTTATATTCGAACTTTTGTACACACATATAAGTAATTCCATTTTATTTATTATTTTACAGTTATATTACCTACAGTTTGACAAATATATTATGTTTTCTGATATTACTTTAATTCTTTAAGATCTTATAGTACATCTTCAGTGAGGGTGAGATGGAATGTAGATCTTGGTGGTTTACGAAATTATTTCCTGAAACAAAAAAGCAGGCACATTTTTATAGAAATATTAAATATTGTAGGCCGTATTTAATACCATTAATTTAATTAGAAAAAAACACGATAAATAAGTCAGAAGCAACTACAACAATCAGAAATATAATATCAAATTCAAACTTATTGAATTAATATATAATTTTGTAAATAATTCTTGTAGTTTTTCATAGTGGTACATTGTGTGCCTACATATTTTAATTCATATAATTTTCATTGTGCAAATTTTAATTTATCTTACTCTAGTATCTCTTCAGGACGACACATCACACTCAAATATCCATTATTCTCGCTACCTAGAAGCTCCCTGAAGTAAATGGTCACTGCGTTATCAAAAGCTCCTGAAGATACCAGACGGACGGTGGTTACTCCACAGCCAATTTGTTCTATGTGCTTGCCTACGTAAGAAAAATACATAATAACAGCTATAATGTTAGTTTTCAGGTTTCCATGAGTGTAGTATGTAGTACCTGATTTCGGGTTTTCTCCCATGTATGATAGCTTCTTCTTCTCGAACAACGTTATGGTAGAATCCTATCTTCAGGTTCTTATTGCTGATCACTGGAACTGCTGAACTGATTTCTTCAGTTTCGAACGGTTCCTTATACGCTCATAGATGGTGGAATGTCGACTACCCGTAGACCCAAATTACCTTCGATACTGAAGAGATCAGTTCCACAGTTCCAGTGGCCAGCAACAAGAACCTGAAGATGGCAGATGTGATTCTGCCGAAACGTCGTTCGTGGATAGAAGAAGATAACATACATGGGAGATGACCCGAAATCAACTACTACATACTGCACTCATGAAAACCTGAAAACCAACATAATTTGTGATCATATCTAGATATGATCATATCATCATATCTAAATTATTTATCGGCACAAAAATCTATCTCAGGCATAATCACAATAAACAAGTTCCAATAATAATTATAAAATATCGAGTATTAATAAACTATGTCTAGATTACAAGATTAATGCGAAAGCATCAATGTAAATATGAGTTTCGAGAGATTATAATCTAGAAGCAAAGTGCAATGTAGAGATGACGCCGAACAGATACATCGAAATTACACAACAAAGAGTGAATCATATTATATTATAGTGTTTAGAATTCAATATTAGATCAAGTCAAGTTCAAATTGTAAGGGTTTTATGTAAAATTAAATAAATTAAATAAATGGTATCAATCTTATTGGTCAGATTGTATCATAACAACAAGAAAGAAAGATCGTAACCAGGAAATGCAGATGTTTTTCAATACGGCATATCCATAGTTACGTATAACAATTTAAAAGAGTTCAGCTAAGGCGTTCAAAGAGATAACAGCCACGCTCATATTGTTTGTAAAAATTTGTGAAATTAATGGTTAAATTAAAGTAAGAATAGTTAAAATTGTGCTAAATAAGTAACAACACCAGTGGAGAAGGTCTACAAGCAGAAATAAAAGTAAATTAATTGTTTTTCATCGTAATTAGTAAGTGAGAAGTGTAGAGGCTTGGTAGCGCCCTCAGCCGCAGAAGAGGTTGGTGATAAATATAAAAGAAAAAACCAGTGTCGTCGAGAATAGTGATAAGTTTTTGTGCATCGTAATTAAAAAGGGATTAACATACATTTCTAAGATAACAACCATTTTAAACTTCGCTGGTTTTTAAGATACATGTGACACAGGACTTGGTCCCAGGCATTAGAAATAAGTTACGTAGGTCGTAGGTTTACGTAGGGTAGTAATAAGGTTTTAGATTTTGTTTATTTTTGATCATATTATATGACAATAATATAGTCATGTACATAAATTACTTCTTCTTTCTTGTTTGCCTTGAAACTTTTCAGGTAACTTTAAATTATACAATTTGAGATTAGACAACATTCTATAGATTTACTAAAATATTATAGTATGATAAAATTCACTATTTGGAAAGTAAATTCATTTTCAAAAATTTTAGTCTTTTAAAAATTTTACACAGACCTAATGGAACCCCCTCTAGGACGACAGAGTACTCATTATAGTATCATAGTACTCATAAAATATTATAGTATCATAAAATTCACTATTTGGAAAGTAAATTCATTTTCAAAAATTTTAGTCTTTTAAAAATTTTACACAGACCTAATGGAACCCCCTCTAGGACGACAGACTACTCATGTTCCAAGTGATCCTTCTAATATATTACAAATTAGGGTTCATAAAACTGGTGCCCATAAACAAGAAGAATTTATAGGGAATATAGGGAATTAGAATAGGGAAGAAATAGTGTAAGTATCCTGTAAGATTATTAGATATTTCTTCGCTATACTATTACATTACATTATCTGATTTTATTCAAGTCTACAAAAATAACGTATAGAGCATTTTCATAAATTCATAATAATCAATTGCCAACCAAAGTGGGGCATTCTATTATCCAACTAAAACAAATTATCGCTCAACAGTGGGGCATTAAAGAGTCTTCTACATTCTACATTCTACATATATATATATATATATATATATATATATATATATATATATATATATATATATATATATATATATATATATATATATATATATATATATATATATATATATGTATATATATATATATATATATATATATATATATATATATATATATATATATATATATATATACATGTTGATAATTATTTGAATTTTCCCTTGACAAATGATCGTAATTAAAATGATTTTTATAACATGTTTTATTTTACTTGAATCTGTTAAAATTTGGGTTTGATTAGGTTGCCTATAGCCTTTGTTGATTTGAATAATTTGGATTTTGTCTCATTGAATTTTGTTGATTATTTTTCCGACCCAAATATCGACCAATAGAATTGCACCATTCGACGTCACGTGGTACAACCTACATGGTATTATACTGATAATTTTTTGATTATTTTCTCTGGTAGTTGCTATATATAAACAACAAAACATAATCCAGTCAAATTAACCACACGTCAAACTGACAGGTTGAATTCAATTGTGAAAATTGGAGATTTTGCATGAAAATGAGTCGATTTGGAGTTTGTTCTCTGTCCACCATCGATAAAAAAGTCAAAGGAAATGTTCCCATTAATACGGAGAAGGCAAAAAAAACAGTTTGGAACCAATTTACTACTTTTTGTACTGAGAGGGAATACACATTAAGTGCTGAAACGAGTGAAGCGCAATTGGCAAACATTATGAAAGATTACGCTTACAATATGAAGAAAATGGATGGAGAAGACTATAAGGAAGGTACAATAAAAACAATGTGGAATCAGACGGAAAAATAATCCCCCGAATACCACACGAGCTTCAAAATTATCTGGCATTTCCCTCAAGGTTCCCTGCAAACAAATAAAGTCGTCAAGTTTTTCAGGAAAAATCACTCGCGCTTCGCGCTCGTGATTTTTTAACCTGAAAAACTTGACTCCTTCATTTGTTTGCAACGAACCTATCGGGAAATACCCGATAATTTTGAAGCTCTTGTGGTATTATAAGTGAAAATTCGGACGATTTTCTTGAAAGTTTTTATTTTTTTGCTGCAACGGTCTTAGATTTTTACTGAATTGATTGAGTTGAAAGTTAGGTTTTTGTATGGGTTACGAAGTTTGATTAATATTATTCTGAAACCTTTGTCTGGTAAAGTTTTGCGATTGAGATTGCTGTCGATTCATATATTTGTTCCTAATATCTGTCAAATCTAGATACATCAAGTCAAGAATTTATGTTCAATTAGTACCGCTTCCTTACAAATATACTGAAAAGCATCTAGTATACAAGTCTTTGTTCAATAGAAAATACCAAGCCTAGGGCCCATAATCCAGGAGCTCTTTGAACTTGGTAACAAAGTTGTAGTTAGAGTTGAAGTTATTGAATGTACTGAATTGAATTTATTTCGTTTGAGTTTGAACATGGCCGTTTGCAAATACATATAGCTCAATTACATATACGTGAACCGTGGTGAACCGTATAATGAAGTTGTGTATGTGTTCTATAGACTTGATATGATTGTTCATTCCAATTCAAGTAAAACATACTACACTAGGCAAACTGTTAAAAAAAATATTGGTACATCACAGTCGCTCGTTTTAACGTATCATGTGGTATTGTTCATGCTTTACTTGTATATTATGTTCGAAATTGTAGTCTTTGAAAAGCAATATTATTAAGTAAATTATCTTATTAGCTAGCTTATAGTGTTCCAATTATTATAAATCGTTCTTTATGATATTTAGCAATGTCGCAATGTTTATTTAATGTCGTCATGTCGACGTAAAAAATACGGCAAAATATACAGCAATAACATTATTTGAAAATATGGCGAAGGCGCCAATGAGAATATTCGTGTGGCTGTTCCTCTATTCCAAGCAACCAAGGAGAAATAATTTAATGCCTCGTAAAATTCAGTTTTCTATTCGTAAAATAACATTTTAGTTAAGACAATATTTTTGATTTATTTTTGTGGCTAGAATAACGTATGTTTATTTTTTATGAATTGTCATTCTTTTAATACCCTACCAATTATTTGTTTTCCCAAAAATGGTAAATTTTTCAAAAACAAAACATGAAATTTAATTTTTTTCTACGGATACAAAGATGTTTATATATTTTTTTAAATTTGATCTCATATGGAAACTTAATGACATCATTAACGTCCAACTCAAAATACTTTACCTAGAAACTTCAATTTTAGACAGCAGATTTCTTATGACATAAAAAAATGTTTCTAAAATTCGATGGAATATAAACCAGCCTCTGATAGTGAACATATTTTCTCCCAAAGTATAGAAACTAAAACATTAAGTTAAAAAACATTTCCTCTTTCAAAATATATTTTATTTTATATTTTATGAAGGATTTTCAATTTTTCAATGAAATTCTTTGTTCCTCCCGTGTAATCCGGAGTTACAGAGACGGATGTCTTTGTACCTCCTTCAAATTCAGACAGAATATTCATTTTATAACATACATGCACGCAGAAGAAATATAAATAGAGAAACAGAATTGGTGAAATAAGATCACGCGTATTAGCTGAGCTACCAAAGCGGATATATGAATCCTTCATCTTCTGCAGCTTATATAAAATTTGATTAGTTAGGCATGGTACACAAATCACATAACTATATGCAGGTCTGGATAAAACTAAGGATACAATTATTTCAACTTTATATTTCTGGACAAAACATACTTGAATTTATACAAGTATCTGAGTTTAGCATAACATGTTTGTACTAAATGGCTGATGTGTGCATTAAAAGAGAGATGTGAATCAAATATTATACCAAGATTTTTACTGTAGTTTACCCATAGTTGCATATCAGCGATAGGTTTATTAGTATTTGGTATAAGTCTATGATTACCTGAATACTTGGCAGTTGCAGATTCTGACGGATTATAAGACATCTATATTTGTTGCTCATCTGCATAAGAATGAAAATTACAGTGTTCAACTTATTTATGTATTTCAAACATATAAAGGATGAATAATATTGGACCCAGCAAGGATCTCTATGGAACTCCCAATCTAGGTGCAAGATTTGGATATACCAATATTTCATTATTTGTCTCGATTTTTCCATGTTACACTATATTTGATAATCAAAGAAGTGATAATATTGCCAGTAACAGTTTGTGGTTTAAATAGTAGCTTTACTGTGGTAAAGCAATAGCAAAGTGACAAATTTTTATTGATCAAT
>CAXKVY010004964.1:0-22772 GCA_964058915.1 Tetropium fuscum
AGGACATACGTGAGATTGCTAAACGCATTATATAGGCAAGCTATGTGGTTACGTATGTCATCGAGCCGCTAAGACACGCGATCCATACGATCGAATAAATTGAAACGGAATTAAAAAGAGACGTCTATATGAATAGTAGTCGTAGCGCTTGTCAATATTACTCTGACAGTTTAATTCAGGAGCGTTCACAAAACATCTTGTTTTGGGGTATAGTGTTGTCGTATTTTTGCTTTTTTCGTTCTCTTTTGATTTATTTGTGGTGCTATTAGACAAGTTGTAAAGTGTATATCGCGGATATAATTGTTTCCTTTTATTGTTCTTTTTCTCAGAGACTTACAAGTAAGAGTGAAAATAAAATTAGTTCTTTTAAGAACTATAACCTAAAAATGCATGGAAAAAGGTTAAATTCGCAAGCAAGGGGACTTGTTGCCAATTTACTTAAATATTTCGCGGCTGAAAAAGAGAACATGGGCCCTTTAGTTTCTGTTAATGGAGTTCAAGAAGTAAACGAGGAAAACTAGAATAACATACTTATCAATACTTATAGAAAACTTTTTTGCAGCATGTTGCTTTAGGCATTAGTTTGCGTACAGTTTGCAGCATCAAAACATCTCAATGACCCGAAGCTGCAATCAAAACAAAATACAAGCCTCTATTAAAGCGAAAGACAGACGATTTACTTGAAGGCACCAAAATGGAAGTTCGCAATGTTCGCAAAATAGATTTCTGATCTTAATTGTATAACCATGATCAGTGGTAAATAATAATAACTATTATTATTTTACAAAGTAAATTGTCACTTCATGAGTATTTACGAAGCCAACATTTTTTCTAATTTTTAATTGGTTGTCCGATGATGAGTGAAAATAAAAACACATTTTCATTTTACTCCCGCCGTCACTGAAATTAATGACCTTGAATTGATTGATTCATACAGTTGTTGTGACGCACACGCAAAGATTCATTATACAAACTATAAAAAAGGAAACAACAATGTATTTTTAAAGGGTTTACAATAACAATGTATTTCTAAAAAATGAAGAAAAAATATAATAATTCGGATGAAAGGTTGAATTTCAGAAGAAAATATTTGGAGTTTTTTCTTTTTTTAATTTTTTTTACTTATAAAGACCAAGTTTTTTCAAAATGTTAATAAAATTAAATCTAATTACAATAAATTTCCAATCTAATTACAATAAATTTCCAGCTACAGTTTTACTAGCTAGCCGTTTTGTTGAACTCCTGCAATTGTTTGAGTTTATTTTCAAACGAAATATTACAAATCTTGTAATAATTTTGTTCTGTAATTTATGACAGTTTGGTAAATTAATAGAAAGAGAGGACATTTTATTTATAAAAAATCTTTCAAATTTATATTTTGTTTGGATACAATTGATATATATGTTTTAAAAATAGTTTCCATTTCTAAAAAAAGCAAAACAGTATTATATTACAAAAAAATAGTGAAAGTTCTTTGAATATCAATATGAATTATTTGTGGGAATCCAATTATCCCACCTAGTTTTAATTTTCCATTGCCTCCTTCTATCAGGATCCTTTGGAAAACGTTTCATTAAAAACCCCTTTTCTGAGGAACTGTTGCAATCAATTGCAGCACAACCAGTCATTGCAAATAAGATGTACCTTGAACATAAAAAAACTAGTGAATTTATTTCAATATAGGTATGTACATACCTATTTTTCTTTTTGCTAAATGTGCGATAATTTGTAGTAAAATATTATGACTTTTAATAATGTGGCGCTTGAAAATTTCAGTAGAAATCTGGTAATGTAAGCAATACTTACAGTTTGAATTTCGAAGATCTGCAAGAATAACAACAATTCCAGACAGCTAAGTCACAACTTTTCTTAATCACTGATCACACAGTCAATAATTGTTAGGTACTAGAACTACCAAAAGTTAAATAAAATAACAGAAATGCCTATAAACTACACAAATATAGAAATCTTCAATAAAAGTCGATGGTAAATACAAATGTCACATAAATGTCATAAACTAATTTTGATGCAACATGGCGGCAAAAACCATGTGATCTCTATATCCAATTAAAAATTGAACACTCTATTGTCGCCACTGTCTTGTATAAAGTCACTGTAGTCAGGACCAGCGACCTGTTCAATCTCGTTGGTGGTGCCTAACAATTATTTTTTCCTAATTTTTTTTTTATAATTGATAACAGTACACATCAAGTACATATGTACTGAAACTCACATACTGTCTTCAAAGTGCCGCCGATCAAATGAGCCTGCTGGTCTCCTTTCGCTGTGGTTACACCACCTTTGATGATTACATCGATTACATATATTATAATAAAGAGAATCTCTGCTGTTACCATGCACATTTCACAGTAACCTCTACTGTCCAATTGGGGCTCAAATTGATAATTTTTCGGCAACTTATACCCAAAGAAACATGTCAATCAGCAGCACAAAACAGAATGTGTTCATTTGTATAAAAAGGACAACAGACACATTAACACTTTAACTGCCATGTGTATCTCTTAGCATACACACAAGGTGGGGTCCTAATCGCCGCGTGTATATTATGGTATAAATAGTCGAATACGCACATTTCGCGATGTGTATTCTACAGTAGCACACTTTACATGCTTTTCTTATGGGATATTGGTTGGCATGGCGTAAGGTAATCCGAAAATTATCTTAGCCCCCACTTTTACTAAAATCTTAATTTTGTATTCATTATTGAATTAAAATGGATCATTTTATTATGAAAATAAAACCAAAACGACAATTTTGTACCCAAAAGCTTTATTATTAAGAAAAATAAAAAGATTATACGAAATTACAAAAATATTCAAATTTAGAGATAACGCAGCAATTTTTTTTGGTAATATATTGTGTTTTCAAAAAAGCATTCTAAACAAAGAAATTTTTCTACACATAACTGGCATTTAGTGGTGACCTGTTTCGTTTTGCGTATTGCCGGCCTTGCGTATTGATTGACCGCCTTGCGTATTGACGGCGTATTGCTTATTGCATATTTCCGTATACACGTGGCGTAGAAACATTTTCTTCACCTCCACGCCACGTGTATATTTTTTGTACACTAGGCATAAAATAAACAAAGTCAAAAAAACTGAATGTAACTAGTCACAAAAAAGAGTATTTTAAAAACATTACTAAAAAAGGATTACGGCGTCAGAGGATCTTCATCTGAATTCGGCATGGCAGTCAAAGTGTTAATTATAATAACTAGGAAAAACAACTTACAGTGTAACAATATCGGCATGCTCTTTTTGTTCGGCCATAGACAAGGGCACCTTGCCTTCATCATCCTCCAGGTGCTGATCAGCACGATGCTTTAAAAATAAGCATACCTGAGCAGTGTGGCCCTCTTGGGTTGCCAGATGTAATGGAGTCTTTCCGTTTTGATCCTGGGCATTTATTTTTGCCCCGCTTAATAGTAGATAGGCACATGGCATCACAGAACCCTACAAGATAAATAAAATGTATTGATGCAACAATTCCTAATTTTACTTTTATAAATATGGTAAACATATGATTCTGAATGCGATTATGACTACTAATGAAGTTTTTTCAACTATATGGTACGAAATAAGCTCCCGAAATACTCCCTAAAATAATAATATCAAAATATGTAAATATTCAGGGTCGTCAAATTTTTCTATCCGTTGGCTGTAAACAGTTATTTACATTCCAAGCTGCGAAAGCTTACTTTTAAGTGCGAGGTGTATTTAAATACATCTTGAACATATTTGAATACCTTCGAGCACCTAAAAGGACTTTTGCAGCGTGTAATGTATTAAACTTTTCATTCTTCTCTCGATTTTATAATATAAAACACAATTTAAAAGTTGTAGACAAGATGTTTTGCTAAAATATTGCCAAACATGTGTAGTGCACCTGACCTTTTTTATTGCAAACTAACACATAAATAATAATAACGGAAATAATAATAAAAAAATTCACAGATTTGGCAATCCTTGCAACTATCAGAGACATTGGAAATGATAACGTCATATATGAAACATAATATACCGATCCTTTCGAGTTGTTTCGAATACTAGTGCAGTCTGCCTACGGATTTGGACCCTTAAGTGGAGATATAGTACACAAAAATATGTAAAAAATCTGAAATTTCATGTAGAATTCAATAAACCAATATACAAACAACTGACACCTCCAGGTCCCATAGTAAATTGTGCCCAAAGTTGGCCAAAAACGATTTTATCCATTTTACTCTGTCATGGTGCCATAAAATGAAAAAAAGTTTTATATAAAAGTTGTAGAACTATTATATACGGATCGATTTGTGGAAATTCGATGTCAAAAAATTTTAAAATAAATTACTTATTTGCAAAAAATTGTAAAAAATCGCGATTTTGTAATTTTTGACCACTCCGTATAATAAACATAATTTTTGTCGACATTACTTTAGGCAAGCAAAAACTTTTATAATTAATAGCGTTTTCCCGAAAACTAAACATTTTTAGAAATTTTGTAATTTTTGACCACCCCGTATAAAAAATATTATTTTTGTCGACGTCATTACTATTTTTGGGCCAGTAAAAACTTTTATAAATAATAGCGTTTTCACGAAAACTACAAATTTTTTGAGTTTTTGTAATTTGTGACCACCCCGTATAAAAAACATCATTTTTTCGACGTCATTACTATTTTTTGGCAAGTCAAATCTTTTGTAAATAATAACATTTTTTTCGTAATTTTTGACCACCCCGTATAATAAACATAATTTTTGTTGACATTACTTTAGGCAAGCAAAACATTTTATAAATAATGGCGTTTTCCCGAAAACCAAACATTTTTTGAGATTTTGTAATTTGTGACCATCCCGTATAAAAAATATGATTTTTGTGGACGTCATTACTATTTTTTGGGCAAATAAAAACTTTTATAGACAATAACATTTTCTCGACAATGTAAAATTTTATACGAGGTGATCAAAAAGAACAAACTTTACTCAAGAACAAACTTTACATTCAAATAATAAATTCATTATTGAAATTCATCAGTTTATTCTTTTAAATGTGTATGCTGCCGAATGTACATTCTTAAAACGCCGTCGTCATTAGCTATATCAGCATCTTTTATTTAGTGATTTATGATTTCATTTTCTTTTGGCGGTGCTATCATAATTCATTATAGGAACCTACTCATGTTGTATATACTACAAATTAGATTAAACTCGAATTTTTATCAGTTCATCCTAAATAAATTCGTATTATATCTCTCGAATTATTAAATTTATGAAAATTATAATTATGAAAATATTCCAGTAGCAATGCGCTACCTCTCCCAATATAGCTGCACTGAATACTCCGCACTCCTCAGTACTCTTCACGCCGCTAGAAGGCCGAGCGCTGCGATATCTATATGTATTGCGTCAATCGATCGCGACACCGCTGTCTTTTGGCCTTGAACGAAAACTTCTAACTTGGCCCCCCATATAAAAACAAACATTTCCAATGTTAATAAATATACTTATACAGTGAATGGTTAAAAATTCGTAAAAAGAGTTTCTAGTGCGGGTTCGTTAATACCACCCAGTCATAAATATATAATGTATAAAATTAATACTAACACTTAAAACTGCAGCATGGATGGGACTTCTTTCCTTATCATCCGGATTTACCCAACATTTGTCTGCCCCTAATGCAAGCGCCTCACACATTACTGGCAAATTATGGGCTGCAGCAGCTTTGTATAGAAGCAAACTTGGCTGTAGTTTGGAAATATCCTCCTCACCTAAAAATAGTGATTTATGTTTCTTATTGCTGACAACAAAAATAATGCCTTGTTAGTAAAATCTTGGACCTCCAGATAAATGTTATTTAATGAAGTAGAATTAATTTTAACTAGTATTAACACTATTTTTTTACAATATCGCTATTATATCATTATCTATCTATCTATCAATATCTACCTCACTTATATAAACACTGTTTGCTTAATTTCACTATGCTTTATTTATGTTCGTATTTGATATTTAACTTTTGTTTTACTGACCAACAGTCTCGTCTTCTTCCTCTCCCTCAGTTGATTCTTGGTCACTACTTAAATCTATTATAGCACCTTCTATAGGTTGCTTATCCAGATCATTTCCAAAAAGCAATATGCTTGATCTATGCCTTAAACTACTTCTTTTCGATGAATCACTATTGGTATCATCATCCATACCACTACCAATACTGGCACTTTCTGAACATTCTGGTATATTATCAATTTTATTCCTAACATCTTCTACAGATTTTAAAATTTTGTCTTTCAACCTTTTATCGCAACTTCTTGGTCTTCGGCGCATTTTTCTAACACTCCACTTTCTAACATCCATCAAACTTGCTCTAGATGTTCTATTGTTTGATGGAGATGTTCTGTCAAACTGTGGCAAGGTTTTTACAAACTTCTTGTCTACATACTTTGCTTTTATCCACGCCTCCCGAATAGCCCTAAAAAATTTCAAAATAATGTATAATAAAGCCATTACAGGCTCCTCCCAAAACATAGCTCTTTAGATAACTTACCCAACGCAGTGGTCAGAAGCTCTTATGCAATCCTCAGGTACATTGGCTTCATAAATTTTATTAACGAGTGAATTACCGAGTTCCGCCATAACCTTAATAATTTCCGGCTCCCAGTCATCCAAGGTTAATGAACGAACTTTGCTATAGTGAACACCCAAACTTCTATGAACACCAGAACATTCTAAAATGCAAAAGGATTCATATTATTTCAAATGTCCTGCATGCTTCTATTTACGGGTTGCAACCGATGTGTAGGGTAAATTTTATGTGAACAGATAAAAGGATTATTTTCTAATATATCGAAAGATCAGAGTCTGAGTCTATGTTATTTTTATAGTAGTGGAGAAATAGGTTTAATACCTAAAGGTCTATTAATATTTGAAGCGGCTCCAATCTGGAGATTGAATTCGGATATGAAAATCAAAAAATTATGGGACAATTTTTCTTTTAACAGGCATTTTCACAAATTATTGTAGAAGAGTGGCAAAAACAGTGATCTGTTGCAGGTGTCAGACTCGACAATCAAGCACTCTTTTTTTTCGGATACAAAATTTTTCCTTTGATTTGACGCATAATCTTTCAATTAAAATAAAACAAACAGAGTTTTGCAATGAAAAATCGTAACCACGCAAGAACGACAGGTTAAAGTGCTGGGCTTGCGGAAAAGCGCCCATCCCGTACTCTGCAAGTTTTACAGTGTAGTAGACTCGTTAAAATGAAGCTGCCAACACCATTTTTACCACTGCTGTAATAACGTCCAAAAAAGAACGGTGTACCGGGGACAATTAGTTCTCTAAAAGCTAGGCCGAAACCAAGTCACATATCTGAGAAAACACTCATTACAGCAAGTATGATGCATGTATGAAATGAAATCCATATGATCAATTTAGAACGCCAAAAGGGCATCTTTCAGAAACACTGAGGTATGAAAATGAGTTCTAAGAATTATAAATATATTACTTACCGATACACAAAGTAATTCCTAAATTAATACTAGCCCAATGAGGATTAGGGCTACCACAATCACAGCAAAAATTATTACCGGGAATTTTCAATAACTGCTCCCACATTCTAAAAACATATTGCAATTATCTACTGTTAATATTACCTAATATTAATATGTAATTACTATGCAGTTAAGCATTGTTATGATTATTACATAGTGATTTTTTAGATGATTTAATTTAATTGATGGCTTGTGAATGTAGACACAAACAGATATCGAAGATACGAGGTCTGTCCCAAAAGTGTCCGACCTTCCCTCATATCTTCGCGCCTGACAATTTTAGCACCCTCTGCCGGATACGGACGTCAACTTTAAAGCTTCACGAACTCCCTAGATGCCGCAGTTTTCGTTGGGACGCCTTAGTTTACTTACAGCATGCGTTTGTTCACAAACTATTTTTTACATTTGTTGCATTTTGCGCTATTGTTAAAATTGAAGGAAAGATTTGAGCAATGAATTTGAATTAAATTTTGATTAAAACTCAAGAAGAGTTGTGTGGTAGGGGCATGCGGTGAAATTTGAAGTAAGGGAAGCAATTTTTAAAAACACCTATTTCTTACCTGTCTTTTTACAGCTTTATACAAATTGTTTAAATTGGAAAAAATCAAATTTATTCCAGAGACATTTTTCATTTTCAAAAAGTAAACATGGCCAACAAAATAATTTAGTAATATTTTCACACCCTTCCTTTCGTAAATAATTGTAGCTTATATGCAAAGTTTAATGATGAATATCCGTTTATTATTAAGACACACGCCACACATTCAAGTTGACGGTATTTGCATGTCCATATCCGTATTATTGTCTTCCATTTCACTGCTTCGCATGAGACACGATGCAGTCCGACGAATGTATCACACACGGATAGCCATTCAAATTTACTTAGAAACAATGAACCTACTCCAACAATAACTTCCGCGCCTACATAAAGCACGCGACCGGCCAGCCAGCGTGCCCCGATGCACTCAGCAGGTGGAGAAGAAAGTTCAATATCCTCTTGACGCAAACAAAGAACCTACTCCAATGAGAGCTTCCGCGCTTGCATAAAGCAGGCTCCGCCACCGCACGCCCATGCATTCAGCAGCCAATGCATCAGAGCCGGCACAGGTTTTATTGGATTTTCTACTACTGTGACTCAAACCCGCATTTGTTATGGGTTAGGGGAAGCTCTGCTTCCCTTGCTTCCTTGGACTGCACACCCCTGTTGTGCGGAGCGAAACAGTGAAGCCATCGAAACAATGAAGGCGGCATTTGGGGACGAGTGTATGGGCAAAACAAAAAAAAAAGACTCGTATAAGCGGTTCAAATATGGCCAAATTTACTAACTGAACAGTACTTGTTGGCGGCACATTCAGTAATAGTCATAATTTATTTGTACAACAACTCTTTTTCAACATACTTCCTAGATGTATCCTCGGATTGAAATGGACTATCGCATTGAGATTTTGGTCACTGAATCGATTGAAATTAATTATATTTTGACATTTTAATGTTTTAATAAGTTATCAATCAACCAGTCACAAGATTTTTTTAATAATATAAAAATGGAGCCAAAACATCTTATAAAAAAAATTCATGAATCCTGTATGTAACAATTAGTTATGAAGATAACCGTAATAAACAGAGGCGCTAAAAATGTAAGAAATTTAAAGAAATAGTACTAACCTCAAAAACAGTTGAGAACCGAGGCAAAAAATGGTTTGCTTTTATCCTCCATCATACGCTCCTTTTATTTTAACGTGGTTACACATATGTGAGCATCACGCTCACATACGTTTTTACTAATAACATTGACAAGTATCATCATCACGCATAAAAATGATTTATTTTTTGGAAAGAAAGTGATAAAGAGTGAGTAAACAATAATAAATCAGTTTACACGTATGTAGATTGAAAACAAACACGCAAGTTTAAATTATGAAAAAACGTTACTGCACGCGTAGTGAGGAAAACTTTCACATTAAGTAAACTGTCACTTTGTTTAGGCTACTACTAACCTAACTACATAAAATGTGGCACAACTTTATCATCGCCTTCCTAAAACGATGCATTCTTAGAGTTTTAACACAGTTTTATCAGTTAAAAATAAATATTGTGAGGGATTATTATCTCATGGCGCGTGAAATGGCAGGTTAAAGACATTTTAGAATGATGTTTTAAAAAAACAGACGCGAGGATAATTTTAAAGTGATATACCGATTCAATCTGGATTTATGTCTAGGGGGCAAGTTGAAAAAGAACGCCCCGTATATTGAGTAAATATACTTTATTTGCTGCATACGTACCTGATTTTCTTAATTTTATTATTGTTAATGTTAGATATCTGTCCATTAGGATGCATTCCAGTATCATCAGAATATCTCGTGACAGTGTTTTCTCCTTTTTTATTATCCATATCAACACTGCGAATTCTCTGAATAGCAGCTCCTATTCCTTTTTGTAAAGCGGTTATCCAAGACTTGTACATTTCTTTTGAATCAGCTTGTAACATATGGCTTCTATTTAGAAAAATACATTTCTTATATTTTAGTATATACTTATATATATATATATATATATATATATATATATATATATATATATATATATATATATATATATATATATATATATATATATATATATATATATATATATATATATATATATATATATATATATATATATATATATATATATATATATATATATATATATATATATATATATATATATATATATATATATATATATATATATATATATATATATATATATATATATATATATATATATATATACGAGTATACTCTACGAGTATACTCTACGAGTATTCATCTAACATCAAATATCTAATATCAATTAGTATAATCAATTATCTAATATCAAAAGGAAATGGAATTATAATACTGAGAGCGGAACTTGAAATAAATTAATGCATAAATATAACTTACTTTGATGGTGACAGAACCTCGAAACAAAATCTTCGCTCACCATCAAGCACTGGCTTAACTGTACATATTCTTAAATCATCTTCCATAACTGTTTCATGCTCTTCACCAGACCGTTTTCTAGAAGTTCAATGCTATTTTCTTAATACTATAAAACATAGATATTTCTTTTTATTTACCTATACACTAACTTGTTATCATAAAGATAAAACCAACGCCGGTTCCATGTCTTGAAAGCATTCGATGTTCTTTTAAACAGATATCCTTCCATTGTTGGGGAGTTTTTCTCATTTTTTATACAAATTGGTTCGATATTAGAAACCATACCATGAGTATTCTCCAACTCCTTTTGGACCCTGTATGTATCTTCCCGCATCACTGCTATCTGAAATCATAAAAAATACTGTATATATATACTGTTATTACAAATCTGATAATATTAAACTATTTATTATAAGACTCATTTGCTAACTGAATAGAATAGTTACTTAAAGGAACTAGATAAGATGCGGAAGTCAATTGTTCAAGTCATTTGATCACATTACAGCAGAGGGGGCGCTAACATCATGTATCGCATAGAGACCCTTTAATGAGAGTCTGGCCAAGGCGTTGCCACTTTCTGATTGCCGCCATTTTAGTTCAGAATTGAGTGAGTCACTCAGATTTTGACATTTGTAGGTTGTTTATATTCGGAAAATTGTGACATGCAAAGTAAATATACCATTCTTCATCGTGAAAAACTCAAATATTCAAGCTTCAAATATTTGTGCATATGTAGAAATCAGAATATTGAATAGGCAAGTTGTGATTAAAAATTGAGGTTGCGTTATTGGCTTTATGTCTAAGGAAAAATGAACTAAAAACGTTATTTCTAGGAGGTAATAGGACTTAATAACTTAAAATGACGGGATGTTGTGTACCTGAGTGTCACAATTCCACTAGGAAGGGGGCTGGGATGAGAGCATTTCCCCGTGATCCAAATAGGAGAAGAGAATAATCAACAAAGATTGGTAGGGAAAATTGGTGGACACCTAAAGACAGTTGAATTAGAATATATTTCTCGAAAATATGAGGAAAGCATAAAAAATAGAGACGAAACTAACAATTCACACCAATTTTTATTGGGCAAGTTTATGGTGGTTAAAGCTCCTCACATTCTGAACTGTCATAATTTAAAAACTAAATTAATTAATAGATTTATAGTGTTTAGATTAAAAGTGAACTGTAAAAAAAATACAAAAAATAACCACCAAGGATAGTAAAAGTATGGCTATGCATAGTGTTGTGAAATAATCTTTTTATTCTTGTATTTTGTTCTGATTAATAAATTGTTTGATAATAATTATTGTAGAGTTTTCGTCCCATTCTTATTATTCATGAAAAGACATATTTTACTGCTAAGTTAATAGAAGCAGTACTACTCATTTTTTAAACCTTTTATTTTATAGCATTTCCACGTGTATTGGTGCGATTGTTTGCAGTAAAATCATTTCTAAACTTTTTAAATTTGGCGCCACGAATTGTGATATAAAATGGCTGCCTTGGCCAGACTCTCATTGAAGGGTCTCTAGTATCGCATATTACTGTGGCAACCTATAAATGAGCAAACCTGTCTACAATAACCTACGGTCCCTGTGGGACCAGAAAGCACAGAACACCGGAGAGTCACCACAGAATGAACTGATTCCAAACCGATTAGAACATTTGAATCGGTAAATTTGGCGATAGTAGAATTTGGCAACAGTAGAATTGACATCAATTTTGACAAGAGAATTTATCAACACTGATTGATATAAGTTAATAAAAAATTAAAATGCTTCTGCATTTATGCAAAACTATTAAAATGCTTATGCACAAGCAGGAAATCTCCACGTATCAATTATCTATATCAGTTGGTATAGTTATTTCTAAGTATCTATTTTAACAACTACTTGAAAATGTGATTGCATTTCTTTAACCCGAGATCAGTAGTTGCGAGACTTTTTTTACATTATCTGTCGTGTGGTGGTAATTTTAACCAAAACAATTTTTTGCATGTTTGACCCTTTATGTCTGTGATATAAACCAAATACGATAGCATCTAATTATTATGACAATTTCTAGGTAACAAAAAAAAGGTTGGCCAAAAATACAAATCTAATAAAATATTCAGTTATCAGTCGCACATATGGTCCATTATATGAGTACTTTATTTCACAAATAAAAATTTTATGGTTTTATGTATTTAATTTTATATTTATTACAGATATACAAAATAACCTACTCATTAAATCGCAGTTACAAAAAAAATCAAAGTCCTATTCTAACGATGTATCTAATGCCAACGTTATAAGTCTCATCTGAAATATTACCATAACTAGTCCATAAGGGAACAATACTGTAATTCTTTTATTTATAATCGGTGAATATTTAATCAAAAAAAAACTTACCTCATCAGCTAAGGTTTTGAAAAATGGTTCCAAATCAGCACAGAGATCTGATCCCTGATGGTAATATGTAGTACATGCATGCATGTATGACAAAAGCTGAAAAATACATGAAATAGAAACAAATCAGGAACAGGTAGACAGGTAGCTGGATTATTATAAATAGAAAAGAGTAATATTACACAGTAAAAAAAAGAAGAGGTCCATAAATGACTCAATAACCAAAAATGTGTATTTACCAGATTAGATTAGATATCAGAAATATTATGCCTCTACATGGATAGTTTAGGACATAGACATATATTTCATACATAATATTAACACATCTGAAGGATTTGGTGAGTCAACTGCAAAATCAATATTAAGTTTGTTTGTACTGCAACCAATATTTAATTCTCAGTAAATAGTGTAAATACATTAAATATTTTAAGATTCTTACAATTAAAATTAATTTATGATCTAAAATTCTTTACTCTTTAAAATACTTCATTACTTAACAATTATACAAATATTTATATTTCAGTTATTACATAATAAATATCAATAGATTCAATTTAGATTACTAGGCACAGAAGGACTTTATAAAAAATTGGTAGGTAGTCTGTGGTTAAAATAAAAATTACAAAACCTCACCATATACAAGCCACCGTAGATACTTGATATACAAAGCCAGATTTTTTATTTTTAAGGTTATAATTAAGGACATTAATTTTTGAATCAGACCTACATACTGCGTACTGTGTTGTGAAATGTATTTGAAAAACTTACCGTACTTAAAATTTCGTGCCTCTTTTTTGTTTGCAAGACACTAATACTGTTAACATAGTCCAAAGTCTGATGGCTAAAGCATGATCGAACGGCAACCAAAATATTTTGCACCTCCTCAACTTCCTGTGATTTACTTCGCGGAGTGTGAGAATTTCGCACGAGCACGTTATCATATTCAGAAGATATTTTCTCAAAATGCTGTTTATAGTCACGAACTTGCTTTATGTCACTGAAACAAAAACATGCGATGAAGAAAAAAATATATACCTTTTGTCTTAAATATTGTTGAAACATATTGCATTGCATTATTATTGCAATGTTATTAAAATTCAGGTTTATAAGGAAGCCGGTCTTAAAAATAGTTATTTTTGTATTGTGTGAAATAAGTGGGTTTTTTTAATGGCACATGAGTGAACTTTTCATTCAAATGTCAACAAAAAAACATTTGAATGTCCCATTAAGCATACAAATACAAACATTTTTAACATTTTTTGTACAACTGTATTCAGGACAAAATTAACAGCATTATTAAAAAATTTAAATAATATTCGTCATATCAGGTTGTCCATTTCTTTTGTTACTATGGAAATGAGAAATACTGAAAGTTATCGATCAGATCAGGTTTATATTTTCGTGTTTTTTGCATCAACTAGTATTGCAGATTTCATTTAAATTGGAAAATGGAGAGATTTATTAAAGACACATATATACAATGAAACTATAATATAATTAAAATATAATTAACAGAGATTAAAGACATATATATCTGTATTATTAGAAAATTATTCAAGCAATTTTATTATTTCTAGTATTATTAGTATTAGTAGTAGTAGTAGTATTCTAGTAGTAGTATTAACATTAAAGATGCAGGATGTATATTGGCTGTAAAAATTTCAGATACAAAGACGTATTCCGAACGAACGTTTATCGCAGGGGCGTGCAGACCATGGAAGCAGAACTTCTCCTAACCCATAACAAATTCGGCTCTCATGCGCTGGCTGGCCAGTCGCGTGCTTTATGTAGGCGCGGAATATATCTTTGAAGTAGGTTCTTTGTTTTTAAGTCTAAATTTCAACGGATATCCCTGTGTGATACGTCAGTCGGACTGTGTCGTGTCGAGATGGAAGACAATAATATGAATATGGACATGCAAGTACCGTCAACTTGAATGTGTAGTGTGTGCCTTATTAATAAACGGATATTCAGCATTAAACTTCGCATATAAGCTACATTTAATTACTAAAGGAAGGGTAAAAGCACCCATGAAAAATGTAACCACAAAAATGAAAAACTGTATTAGGCATATTTATCCGGAAAAACATTACGACAATTTACATGGTTAACAGGGTGTGTAAATTTTAGTAAAATATTTTGTTGGCCATGTTTACTTTTTGAATATGAAATAGGTCTCTGGAGTAAAACTGTTTTTACCGATTTAAACAATTTGCATAAAGCTGTAAAAAGACAGGTAGGTGAGAAATAGGTAAGTTTTTAAAAATTGCTTCCCTTAAAATTTCACCGCACGCCCCTATTTTATTGTTTCTAATTCCAAATATATCAATATATACCAAAGGTACAAAAATTACAAACAGTCCATACTTCAAGTAATGGAATGTTTATAAAATACGTAAAAGGAAACTGTGTAAATCAACATATTGGAGTGAATAAAATTGAAGATATTCCAAGTTTAAATGCAAAATGGCTCGGCAAGTTTTACAATTAAATTTTTAGTTTTGTTAAGTATTTTTAATATTTTTACTGGCAGTAAAAAAATTATATATTTTGGCATTATAAATGACACGTTTTTTTGTTAATAGTTGTAGGAAATATAACAATTTCCTAAATCTGAGATATTATTATGTTCCT
This sequence comes from Tetropium fuscum, assembly GCA_964058915.1. Classification (NCBI taxonomy): domain Eukaryota; kingdom Metazoa; phylum Arthropoda; class Insecta; order Coleoptera; family Cerambycidae; genus Tetropium; species Tetropium fuscum. Next base: position 15,542 of record CAXKVY010004964.1, read on the forward strand.
GGAAGTAATACACAAGCTGATAATTGATTGAATTAAGAATTAATTATCATTTATTTCAATCAATGCAGTTAATTAACCACATTAACTTACTTTTTTATAAATGATGTGAGATTCTTCAAAATAGTTCGAGATGCTTGATCCAATAGAATTGTATGGAACTTATTCATTTCCTGCAAACTATGGATTAGTTTATTCAGGGAAGAGAGTACAGTTGAATCCTCTTTGTAGTGAATGCTGAGGTCCCATAAACTGTTGGCAAACAAGCTGAAAAAATATGTTATAACACTGTAAAACCAATGATACGAGGACAGGATATATTGCACATTTGGAGACCCCAACCTGTCTCGTTTTTATACTACCCTCAACTCGACATATACAATACATAGACAGTTACCTCAACATACTTTTTTTTAATGTAGATGTTACATAATATAATCCAAAGAATACATAAGATGATTTCATAAGACATAAGATGATGAATACATGAGAAGTATTCTTTTAATTTGTTACCACCAACCATTTATTATAGTTATCCATTTAAATATTATTTATTTATCGTTCATCTATTTACTACTTCATATTATTGTTATCAGCAATATTGATATGAGTAACAATGTTATTAATATGTTCGAGTGAATTATCTATTATTTAATAGGTAAGTAAGTAAAGTGCATAGTATCTACATTGAAATCGCAAAAAAAAGTAAACAGTATGCATGGGCGGCCGCGATGCAGACAGTATGCATTGTATGGGCGGCCGCTTTTTTGTTTTTCCGACTTTTTACTTTTTATGCAATTTCAATTTAGATCGTATGCACTTTACGTACCTACTTTTAGTTTTAGGTGATTATATTTAAATTACTTCAATAGTTATTAAGTTCTTGATAATTAATTTTTAAGGCAGTTAATTTTTAAGGCATATTATGTATTTTGTCTGGCTGTTTTTGCACCCAGGAAGCATTCATGATAATAGCCAAGGAGTTGTAATGCTAAAATGCTAAAAACTCAGAGATGCTTTCCTGGTTTCCGGTCCACATCACCACCAGCACAAAGAACACTGTCTATAAATAGACACTTTATTCCGCTTTTTGATAAATTGGCACATTTTGGAAATTTTTGGTGGGTGGCCAAAAATTGTGTAAGGAATGAAATTGTCTGTCGATTGTTTTTTACAGATGTTTATGGGTCCAATTAGCAATTTTGGAATTTTACTGTCGATTGGATTTTGGTACTTTTTCCATCTGGAAAAACAGGTTGTTAAATGTTTTGAAGGGTCTTCACACCCCGGACAGAAAAAATTTATAAAAATCGGTTATTTGCCCATAATTTTGGACCTCGTGGACCGAATGCAAAAAAAAAATAACACTGGGTTTCTGATTAGTTCTAGAATGTACTTTTTTGTCGACGGACAGGTTTCACATTTCGACTTTTCTGACTAAAAGGTCATCTCTCAGGGTCATAAATTCTACAGATCACAACCAATAGCTAAACTAAGGGTATCAAGTGGTTCGGGTGACCTTCGGCACCATTTATCAAGCCGACGGACGTTCCCAACATCTCAGAATTTTTAGCATTACAGCTCCTTGGCTATATTATTATTATCTATTTATATTATCTTGATAGGAGCATAAGATCTAATTAGTAGACCTGAAAATATACTATTACCACCAGAAAGATGACTTACTCAAATGACTGTAAAAACCAAATGGATAATTACAATTTCTCTTAATTATAATTATATAATACAAATTATAATTATAAATAATATTATATATTTCTAGTTATTTATAACTAGGTGGATTAATTGGATTAACCTTAATTAAATTACCCACAATAATGATGAATGCACACAATTTTATTATTTCATATAATATTACTTTCTTGTAGATACAAATTTATCCGATCTTATCTTGCAAAATTAATTTATTAAAAAAAACAATAAAAATCTAATTGAAAATATAACAATAACGATTATGACAAAACTAGGTATTATAATTTTTAAAAAAGATTTCCATTCCAAACTACTTAGCAAATTAATATTAATACATGGCAACCCAAAATATTTACTTTGCAAAACTGTTTATAGAGCAAATAATATTGATCTATAAACACATTCCATATACCTAAATACGGAGGTATCTAAACACATTCCTCATTACAATTTAACATAATGCTTCACCATCAATAAATCTTTATTATATATAAGTACTTACATATCAAAATCTACAGTTTGCATTATCAATTATTACCTTTAAGATAAATTTATACAAACCTGTAGGTATCGTACAGGTAGAGGATTAATATTATGAATCAAAAATGACTCACTGTAACCTGCTGAAATAATAGTGGGTTCAAGTTTAACCTTGTTAGGTATATTTGATTTATAAGAGAACAATAATAATTATTAGTCATTTCCAAAAAAAGGAGGTAATTGTTGGATTTAAGTAATTTATCTTTCCATTGAAGAGATAGGTACAGAGACATTTTATTAAAATGTCTCTGGGTAGGTTTAAACAGAAAAACACTATGCATTTGATTGACTAAAAAAAATTATGAATTAGGTCTCGAACTAAGTACTCCACATTCTACAAAATTAAATATGATAATAATCCCCTTATATATTCAGTTTAAATTATTTAAGTATACAATGATGACAACGGACGTGACCACATATCAAATGTACAGTATCGAATCATGTGAGGCAATGATACAATCATGTATCATGTATGTTTCATACATAATTAACAATAAAAAGAAACGGTAATTAGGCAAATTAAAATATTTAAAATTATTAACAAACCTTTGTTGACCAACATATGTTTTTCCTGAATCTACCATTGATCCACAAACTTTTAAAATTTTTTCAAGTTTATTTTCAAGTTGATCTATACTTGCTTCCTCTTCTTCCAGTATGCTCCTGGAAATTAAATCATAAAATGGTAATTTATGAACATACAAATAAATTTAATGAATGTTTGTAAAATAAAATAATGCAAATAAATAAATATACAAATAGGTACATATACTTGCCTAAATTTTGGAGAATCTCGAAGACACTCTTGCAATTCTATTTTACCAACCATTTTGCTATTTGTAACATACAACTATCAACATAATAGAGTTCTTGTTAAGAAGATAAATGCACTAAAATGCTTTTTAATTGAGAGAAAACAGAAAACCACTTTCTTTTCTTCCACACGTCAAACGTCAAATTTACTGTCCATCATAGACAAAGACAATAGAACTGTCCATTGTCCAAAACACAGAGCACATATGTGCTGTGTCTGAAAACATGTGGCAGTGACAGAGCACCGAAATCACAAACCAACGATAATAGAGTTAGTCTATAATCGTTGACCACAAACAACGTCCGAAACCACAAAACGAAAGACACGGAAAATTACACGTTTGTTTCCCAACAAGACAGCACTTCGGTGTGGCAATCCAACGATCTATTCCTACCTCTTATGGAGATTACTGCCCATGTGTGGTTAAATCTTACAATTTATATATTTAGTTCATCACAGATCACAGGTTTACCACAGCGATTAGCCTAGCAGTCAAGCCTATGATGCTGTGTGTATTGTAATTTTCGAGTTCGAATCTCACAGCTTTTGCTTTTTTCTCTCTGAGATAACCGACACAATTATATTCCCTTGCCCTAAAACACTAATACTTTTGTCACAGGGTCACCCGCCTGCGTCGGAATCATTTGGAAAATGATTCCGACGTAAAATTTCCATCACGGAAATGTCGATACCTAGTGTATTATTTCCAACAAAAACTAGAAATTAGAAAATGTTTTCCTCATTTTGCTAAATATAATTTTGCTTTTTAAAATTGTTCTCTATATATATATACGCGGTGCCAGAAGGCATATACAGATAATGAAGATATACGGGCGCCACTTACTTATAGTAATATATATATATATATATATATATATATATATATATATATATATATATATATATATATATATATATATATATATATATATATATATATATATATATATATATATATATATATATAGGTATACATATATATATATATATATATATATATATATATATATATATATATACATATATATATATATATATATATATATATATATATATATATATATATATATATATTATATATATATATATATATATATATATATATATATATATATATATATATATATATATATATATATATACATATATATATATATATATATATATATATATATATATATATATATATATATATATATATATATATATATATATATATATATATATATATATATATATATATATATATATATATATATATATATACATATATATATATATATATATATATATATATATATATATATATATATATATATATATATATATATATATATATATATATATATATATATATATATATAAATATATATACATATATATATATATATATATATATATATATATATATATATATATATATATATATATATATATATATATATATATATATATATATATATATATATATATATATATATATATATACATATATATATATATATATAGATATATATATATATATATATATATATATATATATATATATATATATATATATATATATATATATATATATATATATATATATATATATATATATACATATATATATATTATGGAACAAATTTATGGAGAAACTCACACTATACCCATGTTTTTTTTATTGAAACTTAAAACAAAAATTAAAAGTATTATCAAATTAAATATGTATGTGTTCACTTGACACTGGGTTTATGAAATAATGTACCAGATAAAATATCAGGAGACGATCGACTTCTAACTAGAATTGGTGTTAAATTTACTTCTTCGCTAGAGCAGGTCACTGAGAGCATGTCAGAAACTTGAAAAAGCCTCAACTTTGAACTCTTTATATTCAAAAACTTCTCTCTAGACTTTTCGTCTATTTCGATTTGATGATCCGGTATATCATCTGGATTTTCATCATTCTTCTCGGGATGTTTTGAAGTCGGTTTATTATTATCATCTGATTCTTTGCGAACATTGAATTGGGATTGATGTTTCTGCTTATTTACTTTTGTCCGTGTTTCCTTTTCATTTATTATTTTTATATCAGGTACACCAGGCAATTCCTTTCTCTCAAATATTTTGACAATTTTCTCCGCTTTTGACGACCGGTTTCCACTACAACTAGGTTTGGGATCCCGTTCTAATTTCTCCGGTGCCTCATCTTGTATTATTTGAACTCTTCTGGGATCCTTATTTACTGTTCTCCTATGATGTTTTATTTCTTCAGGTCTTTCCGATTTAGTATGATGGATATACTTCAGCCTCTCGTTAGTTTCACTTTTTGTCCTTTCTAATTTTAGTTTTTCAAATTTCAGATTTAAATTGTCTACTTCTAATTGTAGACAAAGATTTTCATAAACCAAGCAACTATTCTGTTTAACTAGCTAAAATTACAGAAGTAGGTATATAATATATAAGTTAAGTAAAATTTTAGGCATTAATAAACGAATTAGGCAATCCAAACCATGTGACAAAATCATGGCGCGGATGGCAAAGGAATTCAATACGGCGCTGCGGTGATCCACGGCGTCAAGGCTGGGCTGATTTCTATGCATTCAACATTCAACTCACAGAAAACTTCCTGTATCCTTTTTCTATGATTCAACTGCCTACCGACAAAGTATACTTTAGCATACTTAGCACAGTATACACAATGTTTACATTGTGAATACTGTGCTACCGCGTCAGATTGCCAGGTCGTTGGATTGCCTAATTAGAACACAAAACACGTGAACGTTAGTTTACTGTTATAATATAAACTAAAAATCACCTGCAGATGTTTTTTATTACTTGGGGACATTGGTGTTGGCAATTTTTCATTAATCAAATCATTCAGTTCAGCGGATAAATTTTCTATTTTGGATTTATAGTCATGTTCCAGCTAAAAACAAATTATCTGTTTGCGCATTACAAAATTCTTAATATATAATATATATAAAAGTCGCTGTTCATAATAAATTGGATTACTTAAAAATATAAATATAAGATATACTATAATATAAAAATATATTCAAGAAAATTTAAAAAAATATATTTTTCAATTTATTATAAATGTTTTTCAAAAATATGTTAATCTATATTTTACCGCACACGTGCGGTAACTTCTTCCTACAGGCATAAGAAGAAGTACCTAACTTATCCTACAGGCATTATATTTTCACCGCACGATGTGCGGTAAAGTACCTGCCCATTTTCGGTGGAGGTAAAGTGCACTTTACCGCACGCTAGTAGGAAAAAAACAATACAGGTTTCCATAAAAAAAATTATTGTGACGTTAAAGCTCTTACAAATATGGCGGGAAAAATTACGTTAGATGTAAAAATTATATGTGCGTCGTTATAAAATAAAATTGACCTGATGTTCGAGCATTTTTGTCACAAGCCAACGGAAATTTTTTTTATCGAATTAGTTCCATACTTTTAACTCACCCTATATAAGTACTTCAGCAGAGAAAGCAGAGTAGTACAAAGCAGAGAATATAGGTAATTGCTTAATATATAATATTTAAAAATATAATTATTACTAATAAATATTATTTAGTATGAAAAATATAACGCTCTATATTTACTTCTATACCTTTTCATGCTCTAATTTCATTGTTTTTAGTTGTGTCCTCAAACAAGTTTTAGTATTTTTCATCCGCAAAAACTTTATGCTTAGATTGTAATTAGCTTCTAACGTTTGATTAAGGGTTTGCTTCATTTTCAAAATTTCACTTTTATATTCAGCTAAGGTTCTTTCTTCCCCGGTAATTGAGCAATGACTCATCATTCTCTTAATTTTTTTACATTCGTTCATTTCCTGACAATAAATTTCTTTTTCCCTGTAGTAAAATATTCTCTCATCCTCTAGTTGTTGAGCTAAGGTATGGTTGCACCTTTTCTGTTTCAATAGTTCTAAATTTAATTTCTCCTTCTCCCTAGCTAACTTAGCAATAGCCATTTCTTTTTTCTCAGTTTCTTCATGTAGGGCATTGATAGCTGCTTTTAAATTAGCTGTTTGGTCCTTAAGTGCTTCAATCTCGTTGGCTAAAAGAACTTCTTCTGTCATTGATGGAGCTTCCTGATAACCAGGAGCAGGTTCATGTGATGCGTGTGAAGACTTTGACAGGACCCTTCTGCAATATGTATCTAA
>CAXKVY010004965.1:0-16638 GCA_964058915.1 Tetropium fuscum
TATATATATATGATATACATAATATGTAAATAAACAAAAATGTTGAATTACACTGTACATATATTATTAATAACACTCGAAGTAGTTTCCACAAACACCAAAACACTTTTACTTTGCTTGACGCGCGTTTCGTCAACCAAGTTGGCATCATTCGGAGACGATTAAAACTAATCTTAAACTAAAAAATCTACCCTATTTATCAGCTTTCTACCATATTTATCCCTTTAAGTTTGTTCTTTTTCCGACTTCTGGTCTGGAAACTGCTGATCTATATTTTGGTAGCCAGAACTTCTCAATACATTAAAAAGTTCTCGCCGCGATATAAATATGGAGTTAGCTCCTGCAAAGAAAACACAGCCTTGTAGAAAAAGAAAAAATCTTAAATAAGTTAAGTAATATACATTCAAGGAATTTTAACTTGAGAGGAAAACTGTTTCATCTTTTTTATCAAGTTTCGAACACCCTGTATGAGACTACAAACAAATGATACTCTTGTAACAAGTCTCTAAAGCTAACCCTTTTTGAGAAAAAAAGACGATTAAAATAATTATATGTCTATTGCACGTAAAAACATAATCAAAATACCATGTTATGTTTCAAAAAAATACGTTTTAAAAAACAGGTGCAATTATGGGCAAAAAACAAAGAGGGAGTTATATAGTCCAGATATAGGACTGGTAAGTGTATCTTCCTTTTGAATAGACCAACAAATGATTTTAGTTTTGACTAAGCAAGCAATTTCTGTATCACTCCCTCTTTGAATGCTTCATAATTCTATTGTATATGTAAATCAATATTCTCTAGCACGTAGCTAAGAAAGTAGTTGTTTTCAATAGGTTCTACAAGATTTTATGCATTTTAAAGTTTAACATCTTCTGGATATCTATATGCCTAATTATTTTATATATAATATGTTCAAATAGAACAAATATAAATAGTAGACTAGGTCTGTGTATTCTAAGAATTTGAGTTCCGTCAAAAACTGATGTCATGAAACGTCACCGCAAGTGTTGGAGTATTAATATTTTAAATTCAAGTATAAATGATCAATGAAACAGGTCGTACACCACTCTGAAGATCCTCAATGAAGGTGAAAGAACTTGTACAACTTCAAAGTGGTTCGTTTCCATGTGTATATCCAGATATAGGACTGGTAAGTGTATCTTCTTTATTATTCGTCTATTTGCTTATTTCTCTATGTAATTAAATGCTACAAACCCAAGATTACTTTTCACAAAACAAATATGAATAGCAAAGAACTTCAAAGCTAATATATATATATATATATATATATATATATATATATATATATATATATATATATATATATATATATATATATATATATATATATATATATATATATATATATATATATATATATATATATATATATATATATATATATATATATATATATATATATATATATATATATATATATATATATATATATATATATATATATATATATATATATATATATATATATATATATATATATATATATATATATATATATATATATATATATATATATATATATATATATATATATATATATATATATATATATCTATATATATCTATATATATCTATATATATCTATATATATCTATATATATCTATATATATCTATATATATATATATATATATATATATATTATATTTTCCGATAGCCGAAGAGTAAGTTCCATCTAGGACAGCACAAGACGATATAAAAGTTAGTTTTAAAAAATACAAACTTTCCTAAATAACAAGCGACAGCGGCATCAATAAAACTCCGAGAACAATTCGTTTTTCCTTTTTGCGGCATCATGTGCTCCAATGTCACAGGAATAAACCTTATACTGCCGGATTTAAATGGTATCAAGATGGATGCACTACATTTTTATTCGATCAGTTGAGAACAACGTTCATCTTAGTCTGTTCTTTGTAGTGACGTTCTAAATAAACAAAGGTTTAAGTAGCCGAGAACTTCAGGACTACTTTTAGTTCTATGTAAATAGGATTTCTTTCCATCAAAAGCAAGCCTTGAACCGTGAAATTGTCGACTTCTCTAAGCACTTCTTGGTTGTTGGGATATATTGGGTGTTGGGATTGGGTATATTAAATGAATACTGGTATTTATTGGTGCTATTTATGTTTTATTCGGATGTGTATTATTACAATTACTTTGTGAATATACAATTTTTACTGCTTCAGTATTTACTTAAAATTATACCATTAATATAAAATTAATATAAATATTTTGTTTTGTTCGCCACACTATAAATATCCATAAAGCCACTCCATAAAGTACATTAGCAAAATAATAAGCCGAGGAGGTATGATCAGCTTAAAATCTATATTTTTATATAGAATGCATATTGTTACGCCACTGGGTTCGTAAAATAAGTGGTACTGTCCAGAATGAAAATACACTTTATTCAACTTCCAAACACAACAAGTCATAACTGTTTACAAAGGATAAATCACTACTGAACACTAAATTACTTGCTACTTGGTCTTCTCTAAGAGAATTCAAACTAAACGGACTAATGCCGCGATCGGTTGGCCCTTATATACTATTTTCAATGTTCTGGAAAGTTGTAGAAGCTTCTCGATTATTCCATCGCATTCTAGATTGTTCCCACTTGTTCCATCTCGTTCTGGATTATTCTCATTTATTCCATCCCATTCTAGTTTCCATACAAGGCATCTCGAAGGGTTGGTTCTACGGGTGGTAGTCAACATGTTCATATACCGCAACTCTTCTAAATGGGGCCAGGGGTGTATATAGGTTATTTGAAGACCTAGAGGGTTGAGACTTCGCTCATGTGGGATTATATCTAGCACCCCCAAATGTGATGTTGCCACATCGTCGGGTGCGGTGTTGCCAGATTGTGCAGTTTTTCACTAGATCTAGGGAATGGTATCGTAAAAAAATTATTTAAAGTAATATCATAAAGATTTACCCAACAATGGTTAACTAACAAGGGCACAATACTTATCTTATACCTATATAGTGGTGATGGAAATAAATAAAGTAAATTAGAAAAGCCTGTCATATATAATACCCAAGTCAAGTGAGATTCGGGATTATTTCAGGAGAAGTGGACCCAAGAATGTTTATTATTTATAAGAAAAGCCAATTTGTCTAATATGTTTTATAATTTTCTCTTTAACTTAAACACAATTTCTGCGAATGTTAGTAAAAGCAAATAATACTGATATAGGCATAACCGCTTCATATAGGCCATACTGAATAAACATATAAATATCAAGAGGACCTGCGTAGCTGCACCTGAATAGCTGCGAGTAGAGACAGGCGAAACACCAGTGGTCACGTGTTTCACAGATAGACCTTTGATTACCCTATCTAAAGAAAGACACAGATCAATGGTTACAACAGGTTTATTGTCGATCTTTGTTTAACAACACATCTACAACTAGTCTATCTCTATCATATTATATATTTCTATCTACAGTGATTCAGTTTGCATACGGTCAAGCTTGGTTAAGCGATATATAAAAAGCGTTACGCATACGAAGTGGGATGCTAGCATCCGACGAATTGGTCTTAGGAATCCACAATAGCCCTGGTTACTAGGGGGACTTTAAATGGCCGTGATTTAAACAAGCGGTGTTATTTTAGCGTGCGTAGGGAAAAAGCAATATAGTTTATAGCCATACAGTCAGCAGTATGGTGGTGAGTCTAGGAACTTAGAGTATTTGGACGTACTTACAGTACTTAATGAACGCGACTATCGTGACGTAAGTGAGTAGTTCCAGACAGGCTCCCTGCTCGAAAATGCAATTGAATTACGCGGCCAGAGATGGAAATCTTCCTGCTCGAAAATGCAAACGAATTGTACGGGCCGGAAGCGGTCAGAAATCCTCATTCATGTCGGCTTTGGGATGGATGCGGTAGGTACCACTTCACTACTTACACTTACTTTACACTACTTGAATTCACTGGACGGTGTCGCGGTTCGTAGTAGGTGCTACCAGACGGAGATGCTTACTGTATAATTTTTAGCAGTGGAGCTGCTTTTAAATTATTTGTCACGCGCGATTTCCCTTTCTACAGGTGCCTGCGTTCTACAGGTGCGATGTACGTAGTACGATGTTTCTAGCTTTGCTCAGGGTGACTGCTGTTAGGGTTCCTAGTACTCGAAAAACTTTTTACGGCGGCCCGGTATCCAGAAGGAACTTGTTTATGACTTCGCTATAAGCAGAACTGAATGTACAATTAAATATTAACACACAGCGAAAAAAATGGATTTTTACGACCTATGTTAACGAATAAATCATAATACCTTTACGGTTGAATGCTTTACTAATTGAATGAATTGAATGAATTGGATGAATTGGAGGAATTGGATGAATTGGATGAATTGAATGAATTGAATGAATTGAATGAATTGAATGAATTGAATGAATTGAATGAATTGAATGAATTGAATGAATTGAATGAATTGAATGAATTGAATGAATTGAATGAATTGAATGAATTGAATGAATTGAATGAATTGAATGACTTGAATGAATTGAATGAATTGAATGAATTGAATGAATTGAATGAATTGAATGAATTGAATGAATTGAATGAATTGAATGAATTGAATGAATTGAATGAATTGAATGAATTGAATGAATTGAATGAATTGAATGAATTGAATGAATTGAATGAATTGAATGAATTGAATGAATTGAATGAATTGAATGAATTGAATGAATTGAATGAATTGAATGAATTGAATGAATTGAATGAATTGAATGAATTGAATGAATTGAATGAATTGAATGAATTGAATGAATTGAATGAATTGAATGAATTGAATGAATTGAATGAATTGAATGAATTGAATGAATTGAATGAATTGAATGAATTGAATGAATTGAATGAATTGAATGAATTGAATGAATTGAATGAATTGAATGAATTGAATGAATTGAATGAATTGAATGAATTGAATGAATTGAATGAATTGAATGAATTGAATGAATTGAATGAATTGAATGAATTGAATGAATTGAATGAATTGAATGAATTGAATGAATTGAATGAATTGAATGAATTGAATGAATTGAATGAATTGAATGAATTGAATGAATTGAATGAATTGAATGAATTGAATGAATTGAATGAATTGAATGAATTGAATGAATTGAATGAATTGAATGAATTGAATGAATTGAATGAATTGAAAGAATTGAATGAATTGAATGAATTGGATGAATTGGAATCATTGAATGAATTGGAGGAATTGGATAAATTAGATGAATCGGATGAGTCGGATGAATCCGATGAATCGCATGTGTCGAATGAATCGGATGAATCGAATGAAACGGATGAAAGGGATGTAAGGGATGAATCGTATGAATCGTATGAATCGGATGAATCGGACGAATCGGAATAATCGGACGAATCGGACGAATCGGAATAATCGGACGAATCGGAGTAATCAGACCCATCGGAGGAATGGGACGAATCAGATGAACTGAATAAACTGAATTAATTGGATGAACTGAATGAACTGACTGAACTGAATGAACTGAATGAACTGAATGAATTGAATTAGCTGAATGAGCTGTATGAACTGAGTGAACTGAATGAACTGAATGAACTTAATGAACTGAATGAACTTAATGAACTTAATGAACGTAATGAACTGAATGAACAGAATGCAATCGATTCAATCTAAGGAATCGAATAAATCGATTAAATCGAATAAATCGAATAAGTCGAATAAATCGAATAAGTCGATTAAATCGAATAAGTAGAATAAGTCGAATAAATCGAATACATGTTATTATTTTATAATTATTTTGTAATACCAACGCTTCCTCTAAGTACATATTGTTTTAATAAATACTGTTACCACTTTTATCATTTGTTTTGGCCCGTGGCCCATATTTTTATTCCACCTGATCTAGAAATAATGCAATCCTAAGTTAAAGTTGCATAATATGTGGGGAACATACAATTATTTACAACATACAATTATTTACAATAATGTGTCCCGTACAATATCAATGTTTAATATATTACCTATTGCGATTTATATTTTCATAATAAACCAATTATAATTGCCACCCAGAGTGCCGTAACGTAAATATTTGTGCCATCCGGGGTTTGATTGCATTACACTCCAATCGAACGCAAACTTCCATTCCAGACAAACACAAAACTGGGGCAGTTGGATGAAACGACGGCTTCTATCCATAGTTTTGAGCCGTATTTTATTGCTGAATGCTCGTTGAAGTAGGAAAGTGTGTTTTATTTTAAACTTGCATATAGACAGACAATAGAATATTCTCGGTCTGAGAGAGAAGAGAAATGAAGTTTCATTCACAGAAATTATTAAGAATGTAAAATACGTATGATGAGGGGATTTCAATGCTACTCATCACAACCAGAGAACCTCTGCTAGTTGCCAACAACTACCAGAGAATATTCTTAATATTCTATTAAAACATTTATAATTTATTATTTATATTTATTTAACAAAATTAGTTTTTTGTCTCTGCAGTCTCCGAGTATCAGTAGTAACACTATAAGTGCTTCAAAATAATCGGCTATACATTGATAACTTGTTGCACAATAATTATAGATTAATTAAGAGTGTCGGCTTGACAGTGTAAATTATTCTGTCAAACCGGTACGATTTGAAATAGTGTAGGATGTTTGAGATTACTAACCTTTATTATATTAAAGTACGAATTATGTTTGATATGATTATGTTTTTATCAAATTGTAACAGAATAAACAATTTATTAATTTAATTACATATTAGTACAATACAAATTACAGTTATTGTATAAGTACTACGTTATTTTTATTTGCGCTGGAAACGTCAATATTGCTGGTAATCGATGTGCTTGACATTCTGACATCACTATTGATGCCGCAGTGCTTTTTGTATCGGTTCTCATCTAATTTATTATATTCTCATCATGTTGTTGATCTAATTGTAGATGAGGTTTCATGGAATTATTATTACGCTTTCAATGTAGATTAAACTTACAACCATATTAAACTAGAACCAGCTCTGTAGGTATAATAATTACTAGAGACCCTTTAATGAGAGTCTAAAGAAAAATGAACTCAAAACGTTATTTCTAGGAGGTAACAGGACTTAATAACTTAAAATGACGGGATGTTGTGTACCTGAGTGTCACAATTCCACTATGAAGGGGGCTGGGATAAAGGCATTTCCCCGTGATCCAAATAGGAAAAGAGAATGATCAACAAAGATTGGTAGGGAAATTAGTGGACATCTAAAGACAGTTGAATGAGAATATATTTCTCGAAAATATAAGGAAAACATAAAAAATAGAGACGAAACTAACAATCCACACCAATTTTTATTGGGCAAGTTTATGATGGTTGAGGCTCCTCACATTCTGAACTGTCATAATTTAAAAACTAAATTAATTAATAGATTTATAGTGTTTAGATTAAAAGTGAAATGTAAAAAAAATACAAAAAATAACCGCCAAGGATAGTAAAAGTATGGCTATGCATAGTGTTGTGAAATAATCTTTTTATTCTTGTATTCTGTTCTGATTAATAAATTGTTTCATAATAATTATTGTTGAGTTTTCGTCCCATTCTTATTATTCATGAAAATACATATTTTACTGGTAAGTTAGTAGAAGCAGTACTACTAATTTTTTAAACCTTTTATTTTATACCGCATATCTACCTATTGGTGCGAATGTTTGCAGTAAAATCAAATGACTGCCTTGGCTTGACTCTCATTGAAGGGTCTCTAATAATTACCAAGATACAGCCTTCCAAAAAATGGCAATTTTTCCAAATGTGAAATGATAGGATTTGGTAAGCTTTTGTTCCGAAGTCGGGGAATTTACGGGTAAAGTCTAAGGGTAAGATGTTGTAGCGAATGTAAATAGCTTTAATTTAAGCACAGAACGACGTCCCTAGGTCTGATAGTTTCCTCACAATGCTTAAATATCCAAAAAATGTCCAACTATAACATACTTACATTTTACGAGTAATTTCTTAACGCACTGCAAATTTACTATATTTCATATTAATTAGACAAATTTTACTATAATGCGAAACATATACAGATTATACATATAACCACGGTTATAACCACGGTACATATAAACACGGTGCAGTCACATAAATAACAAGTTATTTTAATTTCTTCACGTTCTGCAAATTTACTTTATTTCATATCTGTTTAGACAAATTTTACTATAATGCGAAACATATATACAGGTAATCTACTTTAAAATACGTAAGAAAATGCTTTATGAACAACCGTATAGTTTAGAAGATATAGTGAAAAAAACAAAAAAAGTGCGAGAATTTCGCGTTTTTTCGAGCGCTTAGAAGTTAACACCGGTCTTACGAAGCTGCAAATATACACTACTGGTAGTGGTCCTAACAACAAATTAAAAAATCAGAACTAGCCCTTAGTTGACGATTTTAATGTACTACACTGCGCAACTTATTTAACGCACAACCAAAAAGTTAACTCAAATTTGACGTTATGTATTTTCGACAATTTTTGTTCGTTTTGGTCGATTTTTTTTTCAAATTGTAGGTTTTTCTCTTAGGAATCTCACTGTCTTAGTTTTTTTGGTAAAACGAATGATTTTGATAATATACCAGGTGCTATAAAAATGTTGTTTTTTTCCGAAATTTCAAAACGTCCTGTGGGCTATAAAAGGTATTGCAAGTTATTGCAATTGTAGCCAATTTAAAGCCTCATGTTCTTTCTACATTTTCTTTGTTTATTCATTTGTTTATCTCTGTTACTCCATGAAATACACCGTTTTGAAACACCATAGGCCTTTATTCACATGAAATGCATTTATCGGACAACTCAAACAGCTAGCAAGCTATGGAAATCGAAGATTACACGTCATAAACTGACAACTGTGTCATTAGTTTTTTGTTGACAGTCCAGCAATAATTAGTGAATAATGGAACGCCAAACCAGAAATTTAACTCGTGATGAATGTGTTGAGGCAGCTACATTACATGGTGAAGGGTGGAGTTACAACCGAATAGCTGGAAGGTTGGGAGTGTCTCACACAACTATAGCGAGAGCAATTCAAGGTACGCGGAAACAGGAGAACATTCCAGATGGGCCGGTCAAGGTAGATCTCGTGTTACCTCTGCTATCCAGGATCGCTTTTTAAGAGTAAATGCTGTAAGACAACGATTTATAACTGCAACACATTTAAGAGCACAACTTCAAGACGCAGGTGGTCCACTCATATGCGTTCAAACTGTACGCCGACGACTGAGGGAGGCAAATTTAAAACCCAGGATTGCTGCTCGAGGCATTAACAGTAGATCATCGAAGAGCCAGATTGAATTTTGCCAATGAGCATGTTAATTGGATGGAAGCAGATTGGGAACGTATTCTTTGGACTGATGAGTCAAGGTTCAGTTTGTATAATTGTGACAGACGTAATCGCGTCTACCGAAGACCCGATGAGCGATACAGTCAATGCAATTTTTTGCACACAACTTTATATGGAGGTGGATCTGTCGTGGTGTGGGGCGGAATATCTTTGACTGGGCGAACGGACTTGGTAACTGTGCATGGAAATCTCAATTCTGACAGATACATCACAGACATTCTTGAGCACATGTTTTGCCTTATGCCCCCTATATAGGAACCAATTTTTTACTTATGCAAGACAATGCGCGTCCCACACGAGTCTTATCGTGAGAAATTATCTTGAAGAAGTAGGAATTGATCACATAGACTGGCCAGCCCGTAGCCCCGACCTTAACCCCATTGACCATGTTTGGGATTTTATCGGTCGGCGGTTACGAAGTAAGGGACGACAACCCCAAAATTTACAAGAATTGGAAGGACGCCTAGTCGAATTATGGAATGGCCTAGATCAGAACCTAATCAGAACTTTGGTTTTAAGTATGAACCAAAGATGTCGGGAGGTCATTCGCGGAAGGGGTGGAAACACCAGATACTAATTCTCTATTTACTTTTGTTTTGTTTCCTGTTATTCGTTGTTTTATTGATAAAGCAATCCATTTTTCTAGGTATGTTTTTTGAGTTTTTGTCCTTTTAAGACCTTTTTCTCTTCTAAAACACCTTGCATCTCTCAATAAATTATAAGATATCAAGGAAAACAGAACTCAAAATGAGGCATTGAACCAGTATAATGAGTAATAAATAATGAGCACTTGACAAAAAAGAAAGTTAATAAATTTAATAAAAATCACGTCAACTCAAAAATTGGATATTTTATGAAGTAACAGACATAAATAAATGAATAAAAAAAGAAAATGTAGAAAAAATATGAGGCTTTAAATTGGCTATAATTGCAATAACTTGCAATACCTTGTATAGCCCACAGGACGTTTTGAAATTTCGGAAAAAAACATAACATTTTTATAGCACCTGGTATAATATCAAAATCATTCGTTTTACCAAAACAACTAAGATAGTGATATTCCTAAGAGAAAAACCTACAATTTGAAAAAAAAATCGACCAAAACGAACAAAAATTGTCGAAAATACATAACGTCAAATTTGAGTTAACTTTTTGGTTGTGCGTTAAATAAGTTGCGCAGTGTATATGGCTGGCCTATTAGTACTACCGTGACCTGTTATTTTAATCAGTTCTTGCTCTGACATTCTTGTTTTTGTCAACTGTAAAACAGCAGTGGCTCGTTGAGAATGGTTGGAAACAGTGGCTGGTTTTTTCAGTTTTGATTCACTGTCAGAAATAACCTGTCGATCTTTATTTTTCTTTTTCTTTCTTTTTAAAATTAACTTATTGAGAAGAAGTATTGGGCTATCGACTTACTTTATTGTGGTTTGGTATAAGCCATTTATTATTGGCACATGTATTTGCTCCACCCCGTGTGGTAATTGTAAAAATAGGATTGTACTGTATCCTTCCAGTTGAAAAACCATTCGCAGTTTCCTTTTGAAAATAATGAACCAAGAATGATGGTCCTTCCTCTCCAAGTTTTCTCCAAATTCTATAGGCAATAAGAAAACAATTTATTTGTAACCCATCCGCAGTTTCTTCATTTCATGCTTGGATCATTGTTTCATGCTCATTTTCTCTGAATACGGCTACAATAATCTTACTCTTATGTGATAAGTTTTGAAGGTCCCTTCTTTTCGAATTTCCCGCGTTTCGTACCGCTAAAAATATTGGGCTGCAACATGGATCAGTTATTCCATTAATTTCCTTCAAATATTTTTCTCGCACTTGCTTTGCAGTAACATTCAAATTATTTCAACCACATTTTCGTTATAATTCTCTCTATTACATTTTCGTATATAAACGCCCAATCTTAAAATAGTTGCTATAATTTCAGTGGAAATTTAAAAAATTCATTCAATACATATTTTCTTACATAACTACATAACGTAAGGCCTTAATGTTTCCGTATGTACTTTTCACTACATAACGTAAGGACTTATTGTGTCCGTACGTACTTTTCACTGTTAAGGCACACTGTTTTATACAGTATCGTCTATTGTTTTTGATGATACAGCTCCGTATTTACTACAAATATTAATAAACGGCAACATTTAACGGGGCTTTTTCTGTCTACGTAAACATTTAAAATTGATTAGGTACTATGGAAGTGAATATGAATTCTAATTTTTTATTTGTACAGCTAGTCCATATATAATCGTATATTATTATATAAGGTAACAACCAAATTGGATGTTGTGATTGGTTAAATATACTACGGGAAAAAAATATCGGCAATATATAACTATAATGTAAATATTTTTCCTAAATCTAAGTACTGAACCTATTATACCTAAACATATGTTATAACTAAACATAACTTACATTAGAATTAAGCAAAATGGCGTCCGAAAATCTGTAAAAAATGCGAACAAAATCGTTTTTCTTTTAGTTTCCAGCAATAACTATTATTTTTTAATGCCATAAATAACAACCTCTGTAGCTTGGCCCAAAAAGCGGTTTCTGTTTTCCGTCTTGTCATTAGGGACGGGAGCCCATCGGATCAATCACTTTACAGTCCCGCAAAGTACAGTTGGACGTAATATCATTTTGGACTGTTAATTCCGTTTCAGTTATCATAGCGAGATCATTTCTGGGTGTAGCTCTATGTTTTTGGGGGCGAGAAACGTGATTATACCTGTCTCGAGGCTCTGAGGTCCGTGGTACATAGGCCATGATACATGGTAAAAAATAAAATCGGAAACACCAATAGATGGTTTGGCTACGAGCCAAACCATCGATTTTCATGAAAATTTGGATTTAACCCAACTTACCCTTAATGAAAACTACCCCTTCGTGAAAAAAAAATAGAAAACGTGCAGGTTTTAGCATTTCATAGATTCGCATCTTATTTAATTATGCAGATAAAGCTTCTTTCACATTCTCGGACATGATTTACGATGTATTCCAAATTGTCAACCTTTAACGAACACCCATTATGCCTAAATTATCAAGAAAAAATGCAAAACATGGTAAACATTTACATTTATATATGAATATACACGATACATGCACATATTTATGTTCAATTATAAAACTCCAAAATTATGTAGTTGAAGAAAATTTAAGACCCCAAAATTGCGATTGTTTTTTACACCATAACTCCATTAATTTTGAAGCTACAACGTCCATTCAACAACCATTTTACATGTAATTTCAGGAACTACATGACCATATGCATCATTCAATATGCCCTAACCCTTCATATTCAAAAGGTAATAGGTTAAAAGGCTCAGGAGGGGTGGTACGCGCACCATAATGCACTATAACTTCTAATAGTTGTATATCCGTTAATTTTTATCCTACATAAAAGAAAACTAGAAATTAAATTTTGGTTAAAAAATCCTAAATTCTTGTATTATACAATTTTTTACCGTCCAAAAGCATGCATTTTTAACGTTTTCAATCGCGTATAACTTGAGAAATATCGAAAAGCTTTCAATTCATATAAGTTCAACATATAAGTTCGATATACATATAAAACATATTCTAAATAAACTTTCATTGCATAGTATTAGTTAAAAACTCCATGTAAATAGTAGTTATAATAAGTTAAAAATAGTCAAGTACATTTTAAAACAAAAATATATAGATATTTATTCATAAAATAAAACAATTTCATATTCATCGGTAAGAATTTGACCAGAATTACCATGCAACGCAGGATTCAGTTAAACATTGAGCATCTTGTACTAAATACAGCCTATTCAAATTTGACAAAGTAATTGTAAATAAAATGAAGCAAATTATGACATACTGTACATTATAAAGCAAGTAGAAATAAAGCTGGAATATTTAATCAAAGTAAAAATATGTCCAGATGGTGATATCATTTGACAGCTAATGTCACATGTAAGACTACTTTCATAATCCAAAATTATAATACCTTAAGAATATTAGAGAAATATAATTATATATAAAGTCAGAAAAAAACAATGTAATATAATATAATTTATAGTGGTTAATAATAATTTAAATGTGATTGATATATAAACATAGTGAAAGTGAATATAAGTCAAAACTTATTAAGTATAAAGAAACAATAAACAGAACTTTAATATGTAGGTAAATATAAGGTTTCCAAGGAAGTAAAACAGATAAAAAACAATTTATTGAGTAGCAACGAGTGGGTTTTAGAGAAGAAAGCATGTTGCATAGAAAATTTTCATAACTTCTCCTTAAAAAGTAAGAAATTATAAGAAAAGTACCAAGAATATAAATACTTACTACATCAACTACAAGAATATTCAATAAGCAGCAAGCAGACGAGGTTCCAGTTTCGTAAGAACATATATTGTCCATTTCAGAAGAGCATCCATGAGATATGGTATAAGCAGTGCATAAATGCAAACCGCAGCAAGGAACTAAGGCCTAAAAATAACAGCGACAACAATATAAAAAGGACACCTTATAAACATTCATATATCTGATCAGAATAACAAGTAATTGATAACCTAATTAACATATACCAAAGTATTAACATGCATGCTAAGTTTACTTACCAATTTGAGCTCTAAAACTAGTAAAGTAGATCTTTTTCTAACATTTTTTTTTAAATAATCTTCATAAATGTAGAACATAATAAGTAAATTCCATATCTTAGGTTAAAATTTTAGAATATATGAGTCATAGATCGTAGATAGTACATCATCATAGATCAAAGACAATCTATAGTATCGATCTATGTTGTGCTTAGGTTTAAGGCAAGTTTCTGTGTTTCTAGTTTATTTCGTAGTATAGGAATCTATGTTACATATACCCAGACATCAGAGAGACATATTAAGGTTTGAGATTTAGCTACGACTCGATAGATGGAGTGATGTGTAACATAGAATTTTATATATAAATTAATGGACAATTTTTAGTAGGTAGGTACATAATAATAATACAAGCAAATATTTAAATTTATACATAAATATGTATAATTTGATTGCATATAACGTAGTGGTATAAATATATTTTTCTGATCACAAACAATTTATAAAAATTTGATAAAAGATTTTGAATAAAATTATGTTAAATTCGGGTAAATTGTATCTGTATTGTCTTGTTGTGGATCTGTAATTTCTGCTAGCTTCCCTAATGAACCGACTTCTGGGAGAATAAATATTTCAAATGATGCCAAGGGTAGGTAGGTATACTTGCTAAACAAAAAATAAAATAAAAAATAACGTATTATTTCAAATATAAAATTAAAAACATAACTTATTATCATTTCAAAATATGTAAATATAACTTATTATTTTTCAATATATATATATATATATATATATATATATATATATATATATATATATATATATATATATATATATATATATATATATATATATATATCTATATATATATATATATATATATATATATATATATATATATATATATATATATATATATATATATATATATATATATATATATATATATATATATATATATATATATATATATATATATATATATTGTTGTATAAGTAGGAGCTAATGATCTAAGAAGTTAACTGGAGATATATGACGTGAGTATGAGTATGGCTGCCGCTACCAAATCGTAAAGGTATTATATTCTCCCTACTTCACGTCCATTTTCTTTATTCCTTTAGGCGAAAACGGGGGCTGCATGGATAAAAATACTATTACCGAATAACTGCGCCACCGAAGCATATATGATAAGCGAACAATACAGTTTCTTCTGATACATTGAGAATTTTCTAGGAGCTGTCCGGTTGTCGGAACTGTCGACATCTTTCCCTTCTTTGTTGACTATCGTATTATTCAATATGTTTTATCGTATATTCAGTACAACCATACGGCGCTACCGTATTATTTAATGTTTTACTATTTAATGAAACAAACCAATTCTTAAGTAATAGGTTTTCTGTAATACAGGTATATCTAACATTATACATTACAAAAATACCCGTCCTCCGGTCGGATTCGTCTAGTTCAGGTTCAACACTTTTGTAAGCGAGCGAATATAAAAATTTAGTATTGAGCGCGAACTGAAACAACTACAATACTTGATAATAAAAGGAATAAAATTTATTAGAAAGGACTTAGAATGAATGTAACCCAGCCTTGATACGACAATGAAATTAAACCAAAAAAAAATAAAATAAACTAAAATATAATGCTAAAACTGCAACTAATGAGAATTTTGGGATGGCCTTTCTTGGCAAAAAGTTCAATTTTAACAAGAGTTTTCCAAAATATTGTAGATAATTCTTGACCTGCTTTTTAGTTTCGTGAAACTAATTTTTGGAAACAATTGCTCACAGCAATAAGTACTGACCAAGAGATATCATTTTAGATAACATATTTAATTTTATTATTTGCATTTGGAAACATCTCATGTAAAAGTATAGCAAAAGTACCTCACGAAACTATCTTTTCAGAATATCATCTGCCTGAAGTTTAACTAATTCCACTTGAAGCGACATATCCACTTAATCCACGGCCAAAGGAATTATATTAATATTATAATATTTGGAACTGAAGTTCACGCGAATGGAAATTCTCAAATCTGGACGTATTTTTTTCCTGTTAGATAATGCCTGTTTTATTTTCTATAAGAATCTGAAATTTCCACAACCGAAGTTTCCTTTGAAAATACTTTACATAAGTGATTAAATAGGTCAGGGGTAAATTGTTCTTATTTCCATTTTCTTCGTTAGTAATTGGGTCACATCGACCAAAACTACAAAATCAGATAATCATGCATCATCTTCCAAAGGTTGGACCAGTTCAAGTTTACTCTTAACTCATAAAATCGCTTCAGAAATTATGTCTTCATGTTCTATTTAGTCCTCTATGTGTTGCTGGAAAAGGAAAACACATTTAAATACGAGTTTCTATTTCTTTCAACTCGCGCCTGAATGGCGAACTTCACCTAAAAAAATTGTTAATTCGCTTTTGTCAATTGATACTTTTGTGAAATGATATCAAAAGTTTATTGTAGGTACAAAATTCTGAATAAATCTATTATGGAAATCGACTGCTCTCTTCCTTTAACGTTCATGATTAGATCTCAGGGCATGTATATTACGAGTTTAGTTGCGGCACATTTGTGTTTTGGTATTCTGCATTTTTCATAAAACTTTATTGACTAGTGTAAGCGCATATAGTTAGGCACTATGTCCCTATTC
>CAXKVY010004966.1:0-63362 GCA_964058915.1 Tetropium fuscum
GAGCCTGTAGTCCTACTCCCTTGGCTGAAACGGCCTTCCACTAGGGTCGGCCTCTCTCCCTTCTTTGACCTTCAATATAAGTCCGATTTACTTGTTCTGTAATTCTTAATCTGTTCTTGTCTTAAAGCCTCACCATCTGGAATATCTATCATAGCTATCTTCGAAATTAGTATCCGTATTTTTCGAATTACTTCAGCTGGTACTGCAAGTGCAATTCCTTATTTCAAGTTTTTAGTATTATTTTGCCCACGTCAATAAATGCTCCAATTGCTAACTGTTGCTGAAATTCTATAAGTGCATCAGGGTATGACAGGTGGAACCACAGAAAATTCTTGGAGAGTCTCTCCAGCATTCTGCGTGCATGACTTAAGTTGAGCTTAATAATATACCTGGACAAGATGCTGGTTGCCATATCTTAATTCCAGTGCGGTATCCAAATATCGTAGGTGTTGTTATGCCACTGGAATTCTTTGAAGCCGTTCTCAAGCTTGGCATCGCAATGCATGAATCAAAACGTCATTGCTTTTTCTACGTTATACCAGTTGTTTGGAAGTGCAGCGGCCTCAAACTGCCTCTTGTATAAACATAGAGCAAGAACTTCAACCATCGTAAGAAGGTGGTTGGAGTCGTTTTCCATATGTCACCCCATTAACTGTCCTTTCTCTCTCAACTGTTATATGAGTCGAGCTAATTATCCTTCTACCTCATCGATTTCTGCTTTAACTTCAATTCTGACCTCATTGACTGCTCCTTCTACAACTCGTACATCATTTGTCAATTTTCAGTGACCGGTAGAATGACTGTCCTGTCAATAATTCAATTTTCTCTTCCTGTCGCCCTCTTGGTCTTTTGTTTCTTCTTGGTGTATTATTTCCTGGTTCTCCAATATTTTCCTTAGCTCCTCTGTTTTATCCTAGCGGTCTTTTATTGACATGTATTTCTGAATCTGCATTTTTTTGTAACAACTGTGGAAGTATCTCCTGGGTTTGCTTATCTGCCATGCTTTTTCTTATTGGCATTAATACACGACGACTACAATTAAATCGAAAGTTCTGGAAATAGTCCTTAAACGACACTGAATTGTCTCGTTTTAAGTTCACTTTCCCGTTGGACATTTTTAAGTACCTATCTGTCGCGGATTCCGACAATGAAGAATGTAACTAATCAGTCACTAATCGGCACGTTATTCCGATATCCACTAGTACCACTACCTAGTAGTATGATAAATTGTATTCATTGGAGATTTCTTGTATTCAAGCCAGCATCGATTATCAATTACAGCACCGATAACGACGATTCCTGACTGCATATTAATAATCTGCTTAAATTTACACAGGGAGAATCCACTTATAATTAGGAAGTCGTTAAAATTGCGTACGGAGATGGCATTTGACCGTACATTACCGTCCAAGACTAAATAGATAGCGAGTCATAGAGCGGGTCTATGACCCTACGTGAAGCATCTGACACCCACAGCCACGCACATACTGCCAAGGTATTTATACCCGATAAAACAATATTTTATTGCGAATAATTGCAATTATAAGGCGAGCTTTACGTGTAAACAGTACGGCAGGTTGGTTCGCAATTGCAACTCGTGCAATGGCCGGGCTGTCGCGTATAATTTATTTAATTATCTGCTAATACACCTACTTTTAGTGCCGGGTCAGCTGGCTGACTCGCCAGATAGGTTTAACCAGTCTAATTTCTTGACGTGCTTTTTTAATGCAGAGGAAAGTCGTAATAATAATTTGAAGATAAAATTTTGTTCAAATTGTAATTTTTATTGCTCTTAAGGCATAGGGTAAACGCACCGGTTATTGGCACTTTAGGGTTATGTTGGTAATCACATGGCGATAATTATTGATAATGAAAGCGAAATAATATTTTGACAGTTTCAGCATATTGCCGAAATATTGGCCTTCATTTTGACATATTATATACGTATAAAATTTTGAGAGAAATAACGTAAAATATATTTATTTCAAAAAATCACAATATCGCAATTATTGGCACCCGA
This sequence comes from Tetropium fuscum, assembly GCA_964058915.1. Lineage (NCBI taxonomy): Eukaryota > Metazoa > Arthropoda > Insecta > Coleoptera > Cerambycidae > Tetropium > Tetropium fuscum. The sequence continues at coordinate 2,021 of CAXKVY010004966.1, forward strand.
CCGCAGTTATTGACAAATCGACCTGAGTCATTGGCAGGCTCCGCCTTAGATTCTTTTTGCAGAAAATAATCAGCGTTATGGTACAGGATGACAAGTAATTAGGTACATAAATATATAAATGATTTGGCTTTAAAACATTCAATACATCAAAATCATCAAAATAAAAATTGCATATAAAACTTAAAAAATTGTTAAAAGGTAGGTATACGCTCGGGTATAAGCAAACGCTTCACAACTCTAAACCTTAAATAAAAAACTTAAACAACTTAAACTGGAACCTAATTTAGTCAGAGAAATAGAACATAAATATATACGACTTTAACTTTGTTGTTTTGACTGTTTAGATGTGCATGTTCGGCATACAAAAGTGTTGGCAGCTGGATCGAATGACTGAAGTTTTAAGATGCATTTGTGGTGATAGGTTCTATTCCAGTCTCTGCATTTAAGACCCTTCAAAGCCTTAGTAACATTCTTCGTGCAAATGTAGCAAAGGGAATTTATCTTGGCGTCTTCATTACATTCGAAAAGCTTCACGTTGCTAATTTCCATTGATGGTGATGGTTCCAAAATCAAACTTATTTCTTCATTGTCCTCCTGAAAATGTGTATATATGAGATGTTCTGAAAAAGCATTTCATAAAAAGAAAACCTACCTTCTCGGTGAAGACCTTTCTAAGGTGTGATGGCTTCTTTACTGATTTCTTTCTTTCTTGATTATCTTCCTGAAAATATATATTATATGAGTATCTTATGAAGAAAAATCATTTCTTAAAAAGAACACTTACCTTCTCATTCAAGACCTTTCTAATGTGTAATGGCTTTTTTACTGATTTATTGCTTTTGTTTTTATTAATTGATTTGCTTGCCCGTATTTGTCTTCTTTGTTCTTTTTCAGCTTCCTTTTTTTGCTTTTCTTCATATATATTTTCTTGAATTTTCTTCCAACCACTTGAGGTTATTACGTATGGAAGCTTAGCCTTCTCACTTAAAACCTTCCCTTTTCGTTCTGGGGTAACTGGCCATTGAATTACTTGCAGAATATTAATTTTTGGGCTTGATGATATTAATGACCCGTTCGTTATGATAGAAGATTGAGATTCTCCGCCTGTTATATTACACTCATCTTCTACCTGTAAACTATTCACACCACTGGTCTTTGTTTGACTTTCATTTAATTGATTGCATATCTCCGAGTCAGTAACTTCACAGTTTTCCCTAACATCAGTTGTAGCCTCCTTTATAGGTGTTATTTCAATGTTTCTTGTATAATCAATAACTATTTCCATATTATTATCATCATTCTGATTAGGGTAAACCACAGGTATGTCTTCAATGTTGAAGGTTTGTATGTCGTCATCCTCAAAGTGGTCTGTTGGTCCAACATCATCAGACATAACATTGTGGATAGAAATTTCTGAATCCATGATAACATTGTCTCTAAAACCCTGGCTAAGAGTGTCATTGGACCAAAAATAATCATAAATTTTACGTAACAGGGTTATATCTTCAGTTTCAGGAAATTCCGGTTCTAGATTTTTAATTTCCAACAGCTTTTTTTCCCCTAAAATATCCACAAATATATCCCATGGTAATGATTTGGATGGACGCTTTTCTTTCTGATCAGCCAAATTTGTTTTTCTTTGTTTTCCAAGACATTTTGAAATATCAATCGCATCTTTGTTCCAGGGATATAATCCGCACGTCTTAAATCCGTTGATTATTGTCGAAGGTTTTATATCGTCAACCACCGTTTTCAGGAGTGGAGCAAACTTCTCTTTAGTAATTTGTTCATAAGGATGTTCTCTTCTCCAACGTTCTACACACTTTTGCCAACCGAGTTTAACTGGTCTAAAGGCACTGACATCCGCAGGCTGCATTATCCTTGTTGCATTCGGATAGAGTGCTATCAAAATGATCCCCAGTGATGTACACAAACAGCTAAGTTTATAGGTCATATGAGTTTTATGTCCGTCGACGAAAAGTATAACGGGGAAAACTATATTTGATTTGACCAGATGTGGATGTAAGACATTTGATACATACTCAAAAAAAAGCTCCGACTTCATCCATCCATTGTCTGATAACCCAATGCCGTAATGATTTGGAACTGATTCTTGAATTTTTGTGCTCATTCTCTTTAGGGGATAAATAATCATCGGCGGTGTAACTGTACCAGCGGCTGAGAAGGTGAACATCACAGTGATACTAGATTTGGCTGCTGCACAATCAACTTGGTAGACATTTTTGTAGCCTTTGGGAGCCAATACAGTCTTTTGCTTGGGACATAATTGGAAACCAGTTTCGTCCCCGTTCAGAATCCTGGAGGGATCCAACAGAATTTCAGAATAGCCTTTCGAGTTTAAATAAGCTTCTACATTACTAAACCAGCCACTGATATTTTCAGCTGAAATATTAGCACTTGCGCTTGTCACGGCTTCAGGTGTTCGTTGAGAGATTATAGGGTTTCTATTAATAAAATTTGTGTACCAAGTTCTTCCAGGGAGGTTATTAGTAAAGGGATTTTTCCTACCACTTTTATCCAAGAACTCTTTAACAGTTTGCAGAACGTCGTCTTTTCGCCTGGGAAAACCTTTTTGCACGCATGCAGAAATCCACTGGACTATTATACTTTCTTCTTCGGTTGTTAAGTAAGGTGCAGGTCCTTTTGATATTTTTTTGAACTTATCACTAAGCCGAAACTGTATAGTGCTTCTAGGCACATTAAATAAAGAAGCAGCTTTTGACTTAGGCATTCCATTACGGACTGCTTCTAGAGCCCTTTGAATATTTTCTTCGGTATATGGACCAATTTTTTTTTATGAGATCTTTGGCATTTTAGTCACGTAGAACTAAAAGAAAAAAATCTAATCATTTACCTTCTGATGATTTTCAAAAACTGATGTAGCAACCATGAAATTACAGTATCATGCCTTTGACACTGGGTGCCAACCACTGCAACAGGACTAATATTATTGCGACAATAGCTGTCATACCTATTTTTTAAGTATCATTAGAAATAAGTCAACTTTTGATGTCAATACATAAATATTAATCCCTTTAGATTATATAAAATGATAAAACATTTGATTTTGTTTATTATTATCATTAGCATTTCGATTAAAAAACTGTATTACTAAATACGGCTATCTACATAATAATATTGCCATTTTACTACATTCTTGAATTTTATTATATAACCACACAAATTGAAGAAAATTAATAAACAATGAATGCTACATGCTAATTACATAATTTACGTACCAATTATTGAGAAATAAATCTATTAAGCTAAATACTTTGCACTGCCAATAACTAGTGCATCGATTTATAGGAAGATTAAGATGTTGGCACCCAGTGACAACAATAGAAATGGACGGTATTTCTGTGTCAGTTATTGGCACCATTAATTTTAAGGTTAGAAACACAGATAAGCTGATTTTGTGGTTGAATTATGAAAAACAACATGTCTATATATATTTCCTATGGTACAATTAATTATAATGGTAGTATTAGAAGTTTAAAACCTTAATTATCAACCACCTAAGTTAGACGAACTCATGTAACTTACCTTAGAAACCAAATCAACGCACAAACCACACTAACGTACTATTGGCGCCAAAATGACTGTTCATTGTAGTCATGCAAACTTGAAGCTAAAATATGTAACTATCTTACGTGACTCTTTCCAACGTGGTAAAATGAAAATTACTAGCTTAAAAGTAAGATTTAATGGAAAAGTGCCAACAACCAGTGCAGTGCCAACAACAGGTACATTTACCCTATGTTAAAGTCGAACATTTTATACCTAAAAATAAAAACTATGAAGAATGGCTGACTGTGAAAACTATGAAACATGACTGTGTTGTATCTACGAAAATCGGACATAAAGTGTCATAATATATCGCATTTTTGTCACTTTTTTTTATTTTAACCATTTCCAGCCCATTTTAACGGCGGAATGATCGGCCATAGAAAAAAATAAATACGTGAGAAATGTAGGAAATTTTGTCTACTTTAATTTTGTATAGAGTAACGTCGGCATAGCTTTTGAGATATAGGCGAGAAACCGAAAGAGGTACCAAAATTTTCAATTTTTAAGCAAAAGAAATAGGGGTTCCGGCCCAAATTTTTAACAGCAGTGTCGAGATTCATGTTCAGCGACCCAAAAAACATAAATGGTGAAAAAATTACGACTATGGCAAAACTTTTCTTTATTTTTCCTAATAGATATATTATTATAAGTCATGTTAGTCCACATTGAAGAACGCGCAATTTTTTTACCTAAATATAGAAAGTAAGCGAGAAGCACTTAAAATATATCAAATATAGAACGAAGATAACTCCTCTTTTTCTCATACAATTTTCAAATTTTAGATATTCTATAAAAAAGAATATTCTATAATAATAGAATATAATAATTTTAGATATTCTTCGGACTTGTCTTGAATTAAATTGCCTAGAGCTTTTTTGGCTTTTTGAAAAATATCAGTCGAAATTTCCATATTATATCTCACAAATTATATAATATTATATCTCATAAATTATATCTCATATAAACAAAATGATGAACAACCACAGCTTTCTCATATCCATTGAGAATCTAATTAGCAATAACCTATAGGCGACTTGCAAACATTTATCGCGAGCGCCTCCCTCGGTGAATCATACAAGTTCTCACTAGACAACAAACTAGTTTGACGTTTGGTGTGGTGCTGTGCAAAGAAGTGAAAGTGAAAGTGTTGTGTATGAAAACATAAATATTTACAATAATTATTAGTGGTTATTAGTAGAAATGTAAAGAAAAATAATATATATTTGGTTTGAAGCATTTTATTTCTCACATTTTTCCGCTGGGAACATGGAAAATGGGAAAAATTGTTTGGTCCCCACTTTTGTTGAGCAGCACTATAAAAATGTGAGTAATAAAATGCATGTAAAGAGTAAACATGAAATTAAAATACCAATTTCTCTTCACTTCACTTAATGAAATATCTCGTCTTGTCCTTTCATGGGGTCTGCTAGGAAAAGTGTAAAATTTCAGAGTGCCGTCAGTATTTCAGTAAATATTTTTACAGACCACTACACAACAATTGTTTCCAGAGTATGATGGACGTTTATCCATACCGCAGCGGGGACAATTTAATAATTTAAGAGTACAAAATAAATATAATCTACAAAACGTGTATTCTGTCAAATTGCAAATTGACTAGCAAGAACTTACTAGAAACGCTGTTGGGGGCGGTGGAGTAAAATTTGCCTATGCGTATTTTATATTTTTAGAGAAACACTGTTGACCTTGACATTGACAAACTGACAAAAAATCGACATGACATTTTAATTATTTTATTGTTTGTCACTGAAAAAGCATTTATATGAGTGTTGGATAAAATGTTATTGTATATGTATACATACTATGCTACTTAAGAATTTTTTTCTTGCGTGACTTATATGCAACATACCTCACTGGCCTAATAAATGACTATTTAATACACTTTATGATTCGCTTTAATTGTGCTATTCTTATTCGTATTGTTCTAACTCATACGATTCTAAAGTAATTCAATAGTATATATCGGGTAAATATTGCGATTGACATTAATTTATTATTACCATCAATTTCATTAGATAAACAAAATAAAGGTTTTCTCTGTATGCTTGGATCAGGCATGATTTATATTAGAAAATATTCTGCAACATCAACTCAAATAACATTTGATATCCATGAACTCATTTGTTTCTATAATACTAATAAATCATGAATAATTAAAGTTCATACCAGATAAAGTACGAGCATTTATACAAAGCGTACTTTCAGCTCACATTTTAACTACCTGGACAAGACTGGCTTGGGATCTACTTGCATCTATGCAAATTTTTAACCAATCATTGGCTATACGTATTTGTTTTGCATCTTGTCATCTTTAGACAAACCCAATCACGCTTATTAATGCTCATTAAGAATTGCAACATCAGCAACTGCATTCAGAGAACATAAAATGCACCTAACATATAATTTTGTAGAATTATGTCAAAATATATTTCTAGACACTCTAGTTTCTCATTCATAACATGGATCCATGTTGTTTTCAGTAAAAACTGCCTAAGCAACACCACATATGAATGAACTTATTAATATAAATTGACTTAAACGTTATAGCAGAAAATCACTACATGATCATAATTAAGTATCCTGGTGTCACAACAAGTTCTCGAAGCCTACCAGACAGCTTCTTGAGCAGACAATTAGTAACTTAATGAGTTCATAAGCTGGTACTGCATATGTACTATGATGGATCTATTTTAACCTGTCAGTAACTTTGCCTTATTGAGTTAGTTAGCATTCATTAACGTTCATGGTTTTTGCGATTTGCTATGGGAAAATTTCTTTATAATTATGGGTTTGCGGAATTTAGTTCCAATCATTAATAAAATATGGTAAAACTACGATAGTTTTTTTTACTTATTGACATCGCTATGGACTCTCGATCTGGAAACTTTTAGGGTTTAGGATTATATAATATATGAGATTGTATAATATGTCTATTTTCTTCTTTTGAAAACTTCGCATAGGCCTGGTTTCAGTAAGTTAATTGTTCACGTTTAGTACAGGAAATACCCGTACCACTATAAATAAAAGACAAGTAGTTCACCAGGGTCCTAGACATATGGCGAGATGTTTCATCAAAATATGTTAAGTTGATATACATGATAATAGGAGCTTAGTGAAGCCTTGCTTGCAACGCAAAACAAGACGTTAAATGTCTTTATAAGGTGAACTTCAATAATATAATCATTATTATACACTTCGTTCAATTTCCAACAGCGAACCCTATTGTTTTTGAGCGAAATCCAATAATAAATGCCACCATCCGGACTCAAAAAATATATTAAAAAAATATGAAATAACATATCGTACAGTTTTGAAACTTTTCTACTACAAGATAGCCCCGCAGCACAACATAAAAAAAAATCCTAAATATCAGTTTGTAAATGGCTGCTGTACGACAATTGAAAAATGTACGCCCACGTGTTGAATACCTTTAAATGATTCATTAAGAATATAATTAGTGGATTTTTGCGCCGCGGGTATGTAAGTAGAGCTAGGAGCCAAAGGGCCCGAGTTCGATCCCTGCTATTACCGCACTTCTTTCTTCAATTATTCACTTATTTTTTTGTTTTTATAATACATTTTGCAACGTTTCATATTCTGATAAGGTTTCTCCTATAAAGTTGATATAAACTGCTGAAGAATTTTCAAAATGGCGAATGAATATTGTCTTTATGTTCCCAAATGATTCAAAATCTGCATCTCGAGGTTTTTGGGCCGACAGATCAGTTATTTTTGTAAAAATGAATATTCAAGATGACGTCATCATTTTAGCTATTTGTGGTACGAGTCGACTCAAATCGGTCTCGGAAATTCTGCCGATCAGGATTTTTTTGGTTCTAAGATAGCGGTTCCAATATGGCGGATATTTTTGGTAGTTATGATTGGACTCGATTCAAAATTGGTATTTTCGAAATTTTGGGGTCTCTGATCACGATTTTATGTTAAAATCAAAAGTTCAATATCACGGCGTGAAGATGGGGTACATTTTTGCCATTTACGGTCAGAATCCACTCAAAATCGGTGTCGAATGTGGGGTCGTTGATAACGAATGTTTAATCAACATTCAAGACGGCGGCTCCAATATGGCTGACATATTTCCTTTAACGGTGAGAAACAACTCAAAATCGTTGTCTCGGGAATTTGTCAAAATCAATATTAGTACACTACAATACCTCTATATATTAAAGAAATTCAAAACTGTACAGGGTATCCCATTTAATAATTGAGGTTTTAGCAAATTCTGATAAAATAAAAACAATCTCTATTTAAGAAGAAAAGTCCTAATATACAAACATTTACAGATTTTACAAATTTAACAAAAAAGATCAGTAGGCATGGATAAATAGATAAATAAATACATCAAAGTTTAAAATAAAATATTAACTAATATCATATTATGTTGATAAGAATGATGATAAAAAATAATGATTGCATTGATTGCCTAAAATGGGTATGTGTAATATGAAAGTTATTTTGGTTTCTTGTATTATAGTGATGCACTTTGTTATTGTAGGTAATAAAATGATCAAAATAGGCAGGTAACATATTTCTAGTTATTTTAAATATAAAAACCAATGCCATGTCTATTTTCCACATAATTTTAAAGTTTGGAGCATACTATTTATTGGTGTATATCGATTGCAACACAACACAAGTCTCATACCTCTATTCTGCAGTTTTTGTAGAGATTGTATGGTATTATTATCCAACAGATATAACAAGGAGGAGCAATAATCAAAATGAGGTTGAATAATGGTGTTGTAGACAACTTTTCTAGAAAATGCTGACAGGTATGACGCGACACTTGAAAATAGAATAGTTTTTTCAAATCTTTTTTTTGATATATTGATAATGAAATTTGAACGTTAAGCATTCATCTATAATAAAACCTAAGTATTTAATTTGATTAACCCATTCAATAGGACTATTATTCACTTTTACTTGATGCAACTTGTAGTCAATATTACTCACTTTATATTTACTGCTTAAAATAAGTTAGTTTTATTAACGTTCAGTTTAAGTATATTTGTCTTAATATATTTTTCTATATTATTAAGTGCTATATTTATACGTGCGGTGGTTGCATCTAAATGATCACCATAAGAAGCAACAAGTGTATCATCCGCAAATAAGTTCAGGAAATCATAGCTTTTAATGTAGTTAATATCGTTCAATTATATAATGGATAAAATGGGCCCCCAAATACTACCTTGTGGTATTCCTATATTATTTGGTATTTCGTTTGACATTTCGGTATCCACTTTTGTTTTCTGAAATCTGTCACTAAGATATCGAGTAAACCAGTCATGCATGGTGTGCAAACATATTTTCCTATAAATCAATGGTTCCATTTACGAGTATATACTGTAAAATGGTGAGCAGTTTCACATTAGTGATGTCCCCTAAACCAGAAGTGGTACAAACATAACAATTAAACAAATGTTTTTTTAATGACATGCACACATAATTGCAAATTTAAACTCGAAACAAAATAAAGAAATAGCGATCGATACGTGATCTCGATTATATCCGCTGCATCAGAACTTATTTTATATAACATTGCAGATAAAACGTGATAAGGGACCTTATGTTCCGTCCATACAATTTCCTTTGTTCATTAATGCTTATAGAAGTTGCTTCTATTTAGTGCATCCATACTTACTCAATTGTATTTCTGGGCCAAAAACCCACAATCATTTAAACAAACTCAAGTATCCTAATAGATCCGATTCCATTCCAAACAGTCCATTGTGGTTCGTGAATTGGCAGCATTTAATTCAAACTCCATGCTCTCTAAGCCGATCTAGATCATTAATAATCTTCAGCATATCCATTCAGGGTTTTTCTAATACTTCCGGTAACAATAGCCGGCATCGTTAAGGAGACTAGACTAAGGAGAGTCGGAAAGTCACATGTGCATTTGTGCAACCAGACACAAAGCTACGTCCATTACGTGCTATCTGTTTGCCTAACCACAGGTAATTAATCATCCTGCAGTGCATATCATCCTCTTTAACAAGATGCAACCGTTCACAGGATTCACATTGCGTGAAAGGACTCGGCCAGAGCTGTTTAACGAAATTTACCTGCAAGGAGACTTGGATTTGCCGGTAGTTGTGATTTGCGTTTGTAACGGTGTCGGCGGGGAAATCATCAATTCATGGATAATAAGGTGATTAAGCTGGTATATAGGGAGACGATCGTCGTAAATTAACAGCCAGGCAGAAATGTGCAGATGCAAAATTTTTCTTTTATGTTCAAGACTTACAAGACTCGCGAAAACATTACTAAATCAATTCCATGGGATTAATTAATCGTTTTAAGGAGATGTTATATTTTCTTATTATACACGAGTAATAAAGATTTTTGAGATTAGTTAAATGACATTGAAATTGATACATCAAATATAAATCAATTTAGAATGGGCAAATATGAATCGAATAAAAATAGACGAATAAAAGACATGTTATAAGATACACATTATACATTAGTCGTATTAAAAAATAAAAATCAATATCTGTTCCTAGCATCAAAGTTTTCCAATACCAAACCAATATGGAAAGAGACTATTATCTAAGTGTGTAACGAATTCTGCCGGAATTAAATGAAAAATGTGAACAAAAAACTATAAGATATGTCAATAATATTTCTATAATTATTTATGTAACTGATGGTCAATCAAGAAAAAACAGTAATCAGTCCTTACAATGCAAGTATACCTTACAATAGTTATATTATTTACGTTGACACACAAAGTTTTCTCCCACATAAATATGCACTAATTTCTGAAATATTTTGTTATTAACAATATCTAGTCATACTAAGTGAATCTCGCTACAATAGTTATGTTGAAGATGTCGAACTTTCAATACATGGATATTCAACTATAAGATGTGATGCAAAAAGTCGCCGTACTTTTACGGTAAAAAATAAATATATAATGGAACCTGGTAGTTCCTGGAAAATATAATAGGACCTGGAAGTATTGGTGTCAATTCATAAATATTAAGCCCAGCCTAATTTTAAGCCCAACCTAAAACAAATTTGGGACAAGCTGATTTTAGCGTGATTGTGCTTCCTAGGGTGTACGTTTTATATGCCTAAAAGTCCCCAGTTATCCCCCGAGCCAATCTATCCTAAAACAAACCCCAAAGGTACAATTTTTCATTTGCGATTTCCTCAAAAATCTTGAACTTTTCGACAAATCTTCAAAATACATTTTTCTTAGAACATATTTAAAAAAAACTTACCTATGTAATGGTCTATATATTGATGTGATGGAAATATATACAGACATATAGATAATATATTAACCAGAAATGGTAACGAAGAGGGCTCTCAAAGTCGATATTTCATAGAGACCCTTCAATGAGAGTCTGGCCAAGGCAGCCATTTTATATCACAATTCGTGGCGCCAAATTCAAGAAGTTTAGAAATGATTTTACTGCAAACATTCGCACCAATACAAGTGGATATGCGGTATAAAATAAAAGGTTTATAAAAAGAGTAGTACTTACTGCTTCTACTAACTTACCAGTAAAATATGTATTTTCATGAATAATAAGAATGGGACGAAAACTCTACAATAATTATTATCAAACAATTTATTAATCAGATCAGAATACAGGAATAAAAAGATTATTTCACAACACTATGCATAGCCATACTTTTACTATCATTGGCGGTTATTTTTTGTATTTTTTCGTTCACTTTTAATCTAAACACTATAAATCTATTAATTAATTTAGTTTTTAAATTATGACAGTTCAGAATGTGAGGAGCTTCAACCACCATAAACTTGCCCAATAAAAATTGGTGTGGATTGTTATTTTCGTCTCTATTTTTTATGTTTTCCTTATATTTTCGAGAAATATATTCTAATTCAACTGTCTTTAGGTGTCCTCTAATTTTCCCTACCAATCTTTGTTGATCATTCTCTTCTCCTATTTGGATCACGGGGAAATGCCTCATCCCAGCCCCCTTCCTAGTGGAATTGTGACACTCAGGTACACAACATCCCATCATTTTAAGTTATTAAGTCCTATTACCTCTTAGAAATAACGTTTTGAGTTCATTTTTCTTTAGACACAAAGCCAATAACACAACAATCAACACAACCTCAATTTTTAATCACAACTTGCCTATCCATATTCTGATTTCTACATATGCACAAATATTTGAAGCTCACCTTTTTCACAATGAAGAATGGTAGATTTACTTTGCATGTCACAATTTTGCGAATATAAATAACCTACAAATGTCAAAATCTGAGTGACTCACTCAATTCTGAACTAAAATGGCGGCACCAATCAGAAAGTGGCAACGCCTTGGCCAGACTCTCATTAAAGGGTCTCTAATATTTCATACCCTATATGACGTCTTATGTGACAGAACAGAGACATAAGTAAAAAAGGATATAATATAACTTACAAGCTATAGGCAACATACACCACGTCCACACGTGGTATAACTGATCACAAAGCCTAGGGCTCAAAGTCTTGAAAGGGGTACTCCAAGATAGCGAGAGATAGGAACTAAGTAAACGACCAGTCTTTTAAAGTCAGAATTTCTTTGGTATAATAATATGGAACCAGGCACGTCGATATTATGAAGTCCATATTGTCATAACTTTGCAGCAATATCTAAAAATCTATAATAAGTAAAAACAATAGAAATATTTGAATATCGAACTGTCATATGCATAGACAGAAAATTTCTTGCATAGACAGTATTCAAATCCTTTGCCCTGACGGAAATCATAAGTTGGTGCTACAATTCACACAGCAAGCCCTACAAATGCATGGTTGCGAAACAGCAACATCAATGTATTATCCTAGCCTTCGAATAGCCCTGATTTGAACGTCATAGGAAACGTATGAAATGAAATAAACATTTAAGAAATCGTCCACAGCGGACCATTTCGGATTTAAGAAACGCAATTCAACATATATTTAAGTTCCAATTATACTCAGCTGAAATGAACTGACCGTTGATCATTTGTTTTGATTAAAAAAACTATTTAAAAAAAAGGAAATCCGATATTGTCTAAAAAAAAGTATAATCTATTAGAGTGAACTGCAGGTTTACCATTACTCTAAAATAGTAACTCCAGTTGGCAAGACGTTCACGTACTGTTAGTCCAAAGCCAACATAAAACTTTAAAAGCCTCTCCTGAAAAGTTAATAATATTGAGTTACGCCATTACGCAAGAAGGACGACTATATATATATATATATATATATATATATATATATATATATATATATATATATATATATATATATATATATATATATATATATATATATATATATATATATATATATATATATATATATATATATATATATATATATATATATATATATATATATATATATATATATATATATATATATATATATATATATACAGGGTGAGTCAGTTTTTTGTAGACAAACTTTAACAGGGGATAGAACGCACGTTTTTAAAAAGAAAAATGCCTATACATATATGGCCGATCTAGCTTCCTAAGGAAGATACAAGGTGTTAAAGTTTCATTTTTTTTTACATTAATGTGTAATATTTTCTGAACGGAATGATATATTCACTAAATATTTTACACATATCTTAACCTGCATAGGATCAACATGTTGTATTGTTTCTGTCGAAAATACTATAGTGGATGTTACTTTTTTCGGGTACTTCGGATATTCTGCATAATGGAACTTTTTTTTCGTACGCCACTGACATTATCTGATACATATTTCTAAAATAACGGCCCCTTAGTAACAATTTTGATCTCTTGTAATTTTGCTCTAACTACGACAGTTTTAGAGATATTGGCCGTTGTTTCTCTGACAGTGTAATGTCATCATTCTCGAATTTTCTTTATGACTTATAAACGAACGCTTAGATTTTTTCATGTTTGGGGGATAATGCCTATTAATTAAGGCGCATAAAACAAGCGGTAAGAATGTTCAAAAACTTGCACAGTGGCGGGGTGGAAGGGGTGCTCCACCCCTTTCGTAAACAGAACATCTACGCCAAAGACTATTTAAAAAAAAACTGTTATTTTCATTATCTACATACAGTTTAACAAAAATAACGTCCCTTCTTCTGTTTCGAAATTCCTGTGCGGTTCCTAGTTATTTTGATTTTTAGTGTTTGATGTGGTACTAAATTAAGTAATTTATTTATTAGCAATAATAATTATCGGCTAAATATTTAATTCTTTCAACGAAACCTACCTAAATATGGTGTGTTAAGGATTCTAAAAAGTCGAAATCTCTTATTCTTTATCTTTTTCCAATGTAGTCAAAATAAATATTTGTTATATCAAGCCTTACTCAAATACAATACTTTTATATGTTGATATCTGTTAAATTACAAATGTACTTACAATACAATAGATTATTGTGCAGTTGCCAAAAGTCTTAAAAATTTCCTTTAAGTTTTATTAAACTTGTGCATGTACCAATTTCTGTTTAAATTTTTGTTGTTGTTTGCTAAATAATTTCCATTTAAAACTAGCGTATTTGTAACTGTACGTAATAATTGCAACAAAATATTATACTCCTTGGAAAACAAGTAAGCATTATGTCATATTTTGAAACGACAGTTTGACGTATTACAAGTTTATCTACAAACAATTTTGCTTCATCTTGAATATTTTCACTGTTATTAATTATTATTTTTAAGATTAAAAAGTTATTTTATTTGATTTGCCAGATTTTAATTAGTGCATCATAAGGGTGCATCATTTAGTTAACTTAAGACGTTCTATGATACGTCGCAGTGAAATGTGTATTGAGAAGAACGGTTTACATTTTGAACAAAGTATCTAATTTTATGTATGTAGGTACTAGTGTTATTGTTATTAATTCTTGTAATTGTTATTTATAAATCATTATTGCTAACAATTGTTATTTATTCCACAATTATTATTGTTAATTAAATATTGCTATAAATTCAAAAATGTTTATATCTCCATAAACATTAACATCAATGTTCATCTAATGTTTTCTTTTTGTAATTGTAATTACTTGGAAAGAGATAAAGAGATTTCGGCTTTTTAGAATCCTTAACAAACCATATTTAGGTAGGTTTCGTTGAAAGAATTAAATATTTAGCCGATAATTATTATTGCTAATAAATAAATTACTTAATTTAGTACCACATCAAACACTAAAAATCAAAATAACTAGGAAACGCACAGGAATTTCGAAACAGAAGAAGGGACATTATTTTTATTAAACTGTATGTAGATAATGAAAATAACAGTTTTTTTTAAATAGTCTTTGGCGTAAAAGTTCTGTTTACGAAAGGGGTGGAGCACCCCTTTCACCCCGCCACTGTACAAGTTTTTGAACATTCTTACCGCTTATTTTATGCGCCTTAATTAATAGGCACTATCCCCCAAACATGAAAAAATCTAAGCGTTCGTTTATAAGTCATAAAGAAAATTCGAGAATAAAAAAATATAATAACATTACACTGTCAGAGAAACAACGGCCAATATCTCGAAAACTGTCGTAGTTAGAGCAAAATTACAAGAGATCAAAATTGTTACTAAGGGGCCGTTATTTTAGAAATATGTATCAGATAATGTCAGTGGCGTACGAAAAAAAAGTTCTATTATGCAGAATAGTCGAAGTACCCGAAAAAAGTAACATCCACTATAGTATTTTCGACAGGAACAATACAACATGTTGATCCTATGCAGGTTAAGATATGTGTAAAATATTTAGTGAATATATCATTCCGTTCAGAAAATATTACACATTAATGTAAAAAAAAATTAAATTTTAACACCCTGTATCTTCCTTAGGAAGCTAGATCGGCCATATCTTTATAGGCACTTTTCTTTTTAAAAACGTGCGTTCTATCCCCTGTTAAAGTTTGTCTACAAAAAACTGACTCACCCTGTATATATATATATATATATATATATATATATATATATATATATATATATATATATATATATATATATATATATATATATATGATGATCAATGGAACGCTGAAGGACTGTCCAATATTACTTCAACTTTCGATAGTTTTGAACTTGTATCTCCAAATGGACTTAGGTTATTATGTCACTAAAAAATAAAGGAGATTGTAAGCAGAATCTGAGTTCACGATTTTTGAAAGAAACATTTTGTTCTCTAGGTTATGTATTCCTTAACTTTGTAAACATATCAATACAAACTGGAAATTCTCCGAATAATTTAAAAACAAGTATTACTGTTCCAGAGATCCAAAATACAACAGAAGTTATGAATTTTCGACCTACCAATACTCTTGTTAATATAGAAAAAATACTTGAAGTTGCAGAAAAAAACAACTATTTGAATATTTTAATACAAATAAATTGTTCTCAATTCACTCAATTCAAATTGCCTCGCGTAAATTTACAATTACGATGGGTTCTCGTGCTTTGTGGATACACAGCCCCATTTTATTCCCTCAAAATCAAAATACGTTAGGACAGACCGAAACTGATGTTGATCCTTATAAATGATAACAATCCTCAGGTATTCTTCTGCTAAACAGATAAACACAGGCACATTCTCCTTTTTTAGCGCCCTGATCTAGTGACACTACACTTAACCCCCTTTTGTTTCCGTAATCGATTCGGTTGACTGCTGTTGCATTCTGTTACGTAATCCGGGTCGGCGAATAATTAATCATTGGGCTTGAAGCTCATAGTGCGGTTTAGGACCGTGACAAATAGTGTGTCTCGAATGTGTCAACCCCGCTTTTCATGCCACCGTTGCCTTGAATATATTTCACGCGTTTTTTTCACGTAGAAATTCTTAATAAGTATTGTAAATTGTCTCAGGCATTCGATACGATGCGATGTGGATCGCATCGGTGCTGCTCGAGTACCACGGCAGGCTAGATATATCTGCATTGTCGTTGTTTTCTTTTCAGAGTCAGGTAACTTGATTCGTGGCTTATTCGTTTTATGATGGCACTGATGTATTGAACTAATTTTTCTTGCTTTGTTGGCTGCTCCGGGTAAGAGATAACTTAATTTGTGAATACGCTATCAGATTATTCCGTTGATTTGTAACTTTATGTAGACGTAGATTAATATTATCAAAAGCGGTACACAAAGAATATATTTCATCAAATAACCAACACTTAAAAACTACTAAAAGCTAATTAAAAAAGATACAAAAAACATCGAATCGATGTTCTACTAATCTTAAGTCTAACGGCGTTGAAGTTTTTCCCATATAATTTGAATCAAGACATATATAATATCCAATAAATAAATCAAATTTTAACAAGGTGGGAAAATAAATTACCTGACCATATTGGAAATATGAAAATATTAATATAAGGTATATTTATAATATGTATTGTAATATTATAATAATCAAATAATACAATTAGAAGAAAACTTATAGGAAAATAAGAATATATTCTTTTACAGCTCAGTCAATGAATGTTCAAAAGGGAGGTAGAGGGAAATAGAAAATATATTTTTTTGAGGCTGACTTACATATCGGACCGACATTTGTTCAAAATGGAAATGAGGAATCAAAGCAAATAATCCCGACGTAATTATTACAGTGTGGCTTTTTTTTGAGTTTGTTTTTCTTGTCAACAATCTTATACCGTGTATAAATAATTCATTTTAAAACTACTTGAATTTATTATTTAAATAATACATAAATCTCGGGTGATGGTACACGCTCTACCGTGTATTTAATTACAGTAGTTTTGCAATAAACGCATGCTAGTAGTCGGTTATATAAAAGGCAATAAAGATTACTTTTTTTCTGTTGAAAATGCATATTGCATCATCTACATACGAGGATGAGCAGAAAAGTCACTCCCTTCATAGAAATACGTGCTTAGAGAATTTAGAATTTCATATATGGTAATAAAATTATTGTTTATATTTTGTATTCTGGTGATGATAACTGCTTATTTGCCTATGACGTCCACATAAAATTAAATATATTTTACTGTTTAATATAGTTGGTTGGAATTTACCATAATGTGCCCAAGTTTGGATCTGTTATAGTACCTATTAACCGTAATTGTTCAGTCTATAATATCGCCAATTGCTATAAAGAAAATTGCCAATTGATAACAACAATAATAAAATATTTTTTGGAATTTTGAATTTTGATTTATTATGAAAGATTCTAAATTGGTAACACAACTATTTTTCACTATCCCCTCAAGAAAATAAAAAAAAGTTTCTTGGCCCACCATAGAACATAATCCCATGAAAGGCAACACACCTATCGTTTTCCGCGAGATTTTTTGTACAGGGAAGCAGCCAATTTAACTTATAGATTTTAAACAAAATAATTCCGCCTCACTGCATAAATGCAGTGCCACTGCAATGCTTTTTTTTTGTCATTTTCGGGGTTTCCACATTTCTTCATAATAATAACTCTATTTAAAAACCGGTCAAGTATTTCCGGGATGAAGTTTTCATCTTCGTTTAGAAAAGATATGGAATTGGGTATTTTGTTGGATACCCAGGTGATTTGAAGCACCAGCACTGAGGACATAGGACTTTATCAAATTCTGATTTACGCATTATTTACGATGGTTATCATAAACTCTCCTACACATGTTGCCTTTTCAAAGCAACCCCGTTTCACTGCACTGAGACTTCTATTCACATAGGTTTTGATCAAGTTCTTATTTGTGTATTGTTTACAATAACTATCATAATCTCTCATACATATACTGCCTTTCTAAGCAACTCCGTTTCCATCTTTCCTTTTCAAATTTTCTCAGATAATCGTCGTTGATGATTTGAAGCGCAAGCACTTTGACTTCTCTTCAAATAGGAATTTATGTTATTTAAGTTCTGATTTTGTATTTCATTTTTATACATAAATATTATTTTCGAAAACCGAATAGCTTAGGTGTTTTTTTAAATCAGAAATTTGACTGTTTACTGTAATATGTTTTCAATATATTCTGATTCGTCATATTATCTCAAGTTAGGAATTTTCTGTGTTACTTACAATTGAAATCCTGTTACATTCATCCATTTTTTAAAATAGTTTTTCCACTCTTAAAAAACTCATGCATCTCCCTTGGCTTCACATTTTGCTTGGACTTGTGACTGATGCTTGTGTCGTATTTACTTTGTAGAAAGTGCTTACGAATATTGTTGTTCCGTCATTATTCTGTTTTAATTTTAACCCATTCTTTGCGGCACTTACTGGTTCTAGTCTTACTGGTAAATATTATGACCATAAATTAATTTAAATATATCTGTAATTATTATGACTCAAAATATCCTGTTATGTAAGCAGATAACTGCTCAATTAATACTCATAAATAATTAATAGTACTCTCAGGACGCTCTAAACAGAGCTAATAAATATCTACAGTAAGAAGCTTACCTGCAATAAGTCCATCATACAGTCATACGATGACTTTCGCTGCGTAGCATTAGCTATTCTAATACATTAGCAGTGTCATTTGGTAAAGACCAAGAATGCTCACATATACTATTAAAATACCTCCAGTGCATGTAGTCAGTTTACTTGCTAATGCTGAATGCCTAACTCATGAATATTAAAGTCTCAAATTATGTCGTCAATTAGAACATATTCTTTATTGCAGACCAGTTAGACGATGCCTACATACAAATAGAATGCACTTGCAATTCGTTTGCTGTCGGAATATTTATTGTTAATTAGCGACAATGTAATATGAGAATTCTCATCCGGAGTGCTCCAATATCATACTAAGTTACATCGTACGCATTATAAAGGGTATTTCACTGGAATATCTATTATAGGCAAATGTATGCAGCAGGAAATTTTTAAAACTTATGGAGTATTTACTAACGTCAGCCTGTTCAACCTAAGAGAAAATACACGAAGGACTCTTTGTGTAAAATCAACAGACATTTATTATATATCTAGTCCATTTTGATACATTAAGAATAAATCCTGAAGTAACAGATAAAAATCAGTACAATCCAGGAATAGAGAAATATAACCTAGAAAGTTTAAAAGATGAAAATACACAGTACCTGTACAGCAAGAGATTTGAAAATAAATTAAGACAACCAGAAATACTTAGTAGGGAACTTAGTAGGAAAGTGAAAATAGATGTAATAAGCAAAAATAATTCCTCATGGAGAAAAAAATGTGAATATGATCAAGACATAGGAGGGTCGAAAAGCTCAAAAGAATGGAGTCAAAAAACATTAGAAGTTTAGGTGAAGGTAGAAACAGGATCAAAAGCATATCAGATCTACAATGGATCACTGTCAAGAATTATTATTAGAAGAAAGAAGACTAGTATTTATTAAACTACAAGAAAAATACATTCCGAAATTAGGATCCACTTTGAGATGATAATGGTAAAAAGTGCCATTAAAGCGACCAAGCTCAAAAAAGCACCCGGACCAGGAGGAATTTATTCGGAATTAATCAAATTCAGGCCACTTAGACTAATCGAGATGTTAAGATGCTTGTTCTAAAGATTTATTACCCCCATTCATAAGAAAGGACCAAAGAATGATCCTAAGAACTATCGAGGTATAGCCGGTATCTGTACAATTGCAGAATATGTTCTAGAATACTCAGAGATCTTAGAGAAGAAGAAACCAAATCGAAACAACCATAGGAACAAGCGGGATCCCGAGAAAGTCGGTCTACAATCGATAACTTATTCATCGTAAAGATAGCACTAGAGAAAACGAAC
This sequence comes from Tetropium fuscum, assembly GCA_964058915.1. Taxonomy (NCBI): domain Eukaryota; kingdom Metazoa; phylum Arthropoda; class Insecta; order Coleoptera; family Cerambycidae; genus Tetropium; species Tetropium fuscum. The sequence goes on from CAXKVY010004966.1 coordinate 22,316, forward strand.
GAAAGTGCAACGAAATATGGAAACTCACATAGCGATAATAGATATTAAAAAAACCTATGAAGACGAATTTGTTTAATGCTAATTTACTTTTAAAATTTACGACATATATGTTGGTGTACAGAATAAATAATATACAGAATTTAATGGTGTAATAATTCTGTATATTCTAGAATTCCAGTTTTTAATGGAGTTAAGTTTAAAGGTACACAGGTTAATTATAAAAACGATAACGACATATAATTTCAAAATGTCGAACAATTTTTTTTAGATCACTTCATTGTGGTCCTTTTTTTCAATCGACAATCGGTATAAGGAAGCCATTTTCGCTTGAACTATTTTCCATTTCCCCTTCCCTCGGCCCTTGTGTCAGGGTTAAGAAATTTCCATGTACACACTTGTCCGTTCTAAATAATAACCACAATCGGTTGAGATGTGCGTTATGCTGCCGTATTAACTGTGATCTGAAGGTAGGTAGATCTGAAAAAAATAGCAGTGTTAGTTATTTTGATGTTCTCTAAGTTATTCGAAAGTGAAATATATGTACTCAAAATAACGAACAATGATTATTAAAATTATGTTTACTAAACTTTTGTTACCTCCTGGTCCCATTTACATACTAACAGGGAACCCTCTCATCCCAAACGAACGTTTTGTATCGATTAATAATGATCTAGTTTTTACCTTCCTCGTCTTCGACAACAAAAGATGTGTTCGACAAAATTAATAACGTGTTTTACCCTTGCCTTTTTCAACAGCAGATAATGAAATGTTACCTTATAATAGACATAGTTCATAACCGGACTGGTTTTAACATAATATAATGTTATATACATATCTACAGAGCGCTACAACAATATGTTAATGTGTCTGAGGATGAGTAATTATTAGTCGTTTTTTTAACAGCTTATGGAGAAGACGCTGTCGTATATGAACAGGTGTTAGGGTCATGCGTCCAAAGATATTATGTTGGTAATCTACAGTCATATAGTTTATTTGATAGGTATAAGGACACTCCATATGTTTAGAGTTTATGAAAATATAAAATGGTGGTTTAAAAATATAATTTCTGATGCTGTGTTCTCCTTAAAACAGCGAGAAGACTAATATATTGAAATATTTCATATTTGAAATACTTTTATTTGTTTAAACATAACTCTATGTTTGTTTTCAGGTAAAATAAATAATCCGACATTTGAGAAACAAAAAGGTGCTTCACCCCCAATCCCACCCATTTTTCCATTTTACCTATGACACTATAAAGAGCATTAAATTAAAATATAAAGCATGGCGTGATTATAAACAATTGAAGGAACCTTTTCGATACCTAAAAGATATTGTCATGATAGTAAAAATAATATGAAATCTAATCCCAATAAATTTTGGCAGTTTTTCCCCAAAAAAGTGAAATTTTAAGATTTGGTCAACTTTTGTCCTCGGTGAAACTTTTGTCCCTTTTTACGGGTAAAGTCATAGGGGAAGATATAGCGAATGTAATTCGCTTTTATTTAAGCACAGAACGACGTCTGTATCGAAGACTGTATCGTGGTAACTATTATACCTACAGAGGTTATGGTACCAAATTTTAGCACATTTGATCGACTTGAACAAACGTACAGTTTAGAATATATAGTGAAAAAAACCGAAAAAAGTGGGAACATTTCACGATTTTTCAAGTGCTCCGAAGTTAGCACAGGTTTTTCGAAGCTGCAAACCTGGATTTACACTACCGGTAGTGGACCTAACAACATTAAACAATCAGAACTAGCCGTTAATCTGCGATTTTAGCGATTTATACTGTACTATTTGGCTGGGCTACTATAGACTATAGATCTCTTACTTTGTAAAGTATACGAAGCTATTTTACAACACAAAATTGATGACAGCAGATACGTGACATAAGCATTTTGACAGTTAAGTGAAACGTCACTGGAAGTACTAACAAATTATTTCTTCATAATTTTAAACACGATTTATAAGCTGCATTAAATAATAAAGAAATAACATTTCAATAGAACAACTCTTTTAAATTTTCAAATAATTTAAAAAAATTAGTTACCAACTTGATCAATATTTATGCACACATTTTATGTGAAGAACTAAAAAAATTAAAGAAACAACTGAAATAACTACATCTTTGCACACATTTCACACTTCCATCCTTCTACAAAATGACAGGAAACGGCCATCATGGCCACATTCACAGTAATTTATTTCGAGGAATCTTTAATACAATCGTCCTGATAGTGATCCACTTGTTTAAATTCTTACCAAGTCCCAACAAAGATCATGTTTGACAATATTAATGGCCCATCTCACCCTTCTTCCTCATGTCCAACCGTCCTGCACGGCAAGCCAGCTATATAATAGATACCCAGATACGAGTTCATATTTCGCAAAAGTCTTCCATTACACATAGCAAACTGAAAGGTGGCACAATATGTTAGTGTCATCGTATTGTAAATAAATGACCTCTTCGCGTTACCTGATACTCCGAAGCAAAACAAACAGAATGCAAATATCTGGTCTAACTGGGTGCTTGGTAGGTACTCGAGTTGTGTCAATAAGGGCTCGGGGCGTCGAGGATCCACGTCGAATCGATGAGCCACTTTACAATACTCCTAAAAGATTTCCGTTAGGGTTAAGGCAGAGACGCTTTTGTTAATAGTAAAGATTAATAGTGAAAGTGGCATACTTGGATTTAACATGCACATTATGTAAGCAAATCCGTATGCGTTTGAGATAGAGGTGCTATGCAATAGGTATATACATAGCAGGGAGTTAATTATATTAAGAATAATATTTCAAGCAATTCAAGATTCAAGCAATACCTTCACGCTTATATATTGCAGTAATGCAACTAACTAATTAACTAATAATGTTACTAGCTACCTAATAATGTTTCAACAATATAAATATTAATATTAATATTCAATTATTTCATGACAAAAATTGACCAAGACAAGGCGATACAAAACATGTATGGAGTATGAAATAGAAATCGGGAATTTTTTTAATAATTAATTTTCTGACATTGGATCTGAAGTGACAAGTATAATAATTAGTAAACCCCCAACCGTAGATCATGGTAGTAGATCCCCGATCCATTTTTCTCAAACCTATAAATAAGCAAGGAGTAATTAACATAATAAATTCACCAAAATCAAATAAAGCTTCTGGGCCTGATACACTTATTAAAGCCGAAAATCTAAAAGACGTTTCCGAAAAAAAATCGGAACTCCATGTTTGCAAAAATATATTGTCACCTTTTTAGGTTTCTCGCCTATATCTCAAAAACTATGCGTTTTATCGAAAAGACCATTCTGTACAAAATTAAAGTAGACAAAATTTCCTACTAAATGATTTTGTTTTTTCTATGGCCCATCGTTCCGCCACTAGAGAGCGCTGGAAAATGGTAAAAATCCAAAAAAGTGACAAAAATGCGATGTATGGAGCTACCATACATCGCAGCTAAAAAGGAGGAATTCCCAATTCGACTGTTTTTATTTTGTATGTTGGTTACCTCAGAACTCTGTCATTTATAAATCAATTTTAAAAATATGTTGTTAGAAAAGGGGTGTTTTCCAGAGGGTCCCACCCTCTGGAAAACATAAATTTCAACAGTTTTCTTTAACTTGTGAGATGTTGAATTTGAAAAAAAAATGTCCCATTCAAGCCACTTCTCCCCTACATGGGTAGACGCGTCTAAAAAGCAAGGAACATACATTTTCTGGCCGTTTGGAGACGCTTCTACATTTCCCTATAGGTATAACTCAGGTTTGTATTTTGATGTTAACTTATCTTGTTATGGATTACTAATGAGGAGAAAACGCGCTTTCCAATGGTTAATTCACATCATTGTTTAGGTTTATGATAATATGAGAAATAATTGTCTTTATGATTTTTTTTGCTAAACATTTTCCTAAAGAGCTTGGAACAACTTGGTTAGATATCGCAGAAAACGTGTCCTATTCGTCTTGGTCGTTTAAAAATTACCTTCAAGATGGTTTTAGTTTTATTGGCATTGGACCTTGGATTCCAAAGATTAACCGGGAAACTCATCAGATATACCAGAAGAAATGGCGCATGCGCCGGTCACAACCCTAATTTGTAGTCAATTAAATTAATTAAAAAATATTTTCTATCGGATCTAATTGTGAAGGTGAAAACCATTCACGAATCAACCTAATCATCATAAAAATGAGTCCAGCCGTTCAGGTAGAGTTCAATGACAACACACGGATAGGTAGAAAAAGGTACATAAAATTTTCATTCATCAATTAAATAAAAATTAAATTTACCCAGTAAAAAATAAAATTATAACATTATAACATATACAGCGCATCATTTAGAAGTTGTGCAAGTTCTTTCGCCTTTATTGAGGCTCTTCAGAATGATGTACCATTTATTTAATTGGTAGTTCATAATAGTCATGTAGGGAATTTTGGCCACTTTAATTTTGTATACAACGGTTTTTTCGATAAAACGCATAATTTTTTAAATATAGGGGATAGTCCAAAGAAGGTGCCAAAATTATTATTTGTTTCCAAAAAAAAGAGTACCGGGCAAATTTTCTGTCAGCAAACGTTCAGCGACCCAAAAAACATAAGGGTGATAAAATTACAACTATGGCAAAACTTTCCGCTATTTTTCCTAATATTTTTTGCTTAGCGTAACATGTTATAATAAATTCTAAAACGTAGAGAGAACTGTAGTCTGTGGGTACAGGGGTACACAGGACACAGGGTACAGTTTTAGGTCCAGTCTTATTCATAATATATATATATTAATGTGGTGGTTATGGGCATAAATCAAGTAGCTGCAACAACACTCCCTCTAGATGTATACGCTGTGCCAAACCGGTGAGTGTACTTGAGAGTAATAAAAATGTGATTACGTAACCACAAAATGTAAACTCTATTAATGTAAATACTTCTTTACAGACATAATTTGATATTAATCATTCTTCTTTTGATATTAATTGCCCTGTTTTGTTACAAAAAATTGATATTCAAAGACAAAAAAATGGATACAATGTAAATAGTGATTAGCAATTAAAAAATATTTGTATGTATAATTATAATAATGGAACTGAATTAAAGATATATCACCAAAACATACAATCTATAAAAAACAAAATTGAACAGCTGGAAATTGAGCTTGCTTTAAGATAGATATAGTTTGCCTAACAAAATCGTGGCTCCGGTCATTCGAATTAGATAGTATGAACATAAATGGTTACACACGCAAAACCGCATACTGTCGAAATAAATACAAAAATGGAGGCATCATAATTTTCCACAAATCCTCACTTAATAAGTGTAGATGAAATTATTGAAACAAATGTAATATCGAAAGAAAACAATATAGAAACAACAGATATTAAAATTATAATAAATAAATCCAAACAAATTAAAATAGTATCTGTATATAGATACAATTCTGGGGATCTTCTGGGGATTTAGACGTATTACTGAATTTACTAACAGTCTATGCAATATTCTTAATTCATACAATATAAATTGTCATCTTAATGAACCAGCGAGATTAATAAACCATCTTATAAATCCAAAGCAGCTTGGTCTATAATAAATAAAGATATAGGTATACAAAAAAATAAACACATTGGAATAAATGAAATTATAATAAATGGTAAAATAATAAATAATTTACAAGATATTGGAAAACATTTTAATAAATATTATCAAAAAAGTATATCCTACAATGTTTGTTGAGCTGGTTGGAGAAAATTATGTGTACAATATCATTATCGAATAACAAAATCTAATTATTTTGGTATTGGCAAAATCAGTACTAATATGTTAAAGTCAGTCGTCAATTATATTGCAAAGCCATTATCATTTTTGATAAATTGGTCTCTAGCAGACGGTGTGTTTCCGGATGAATTTAAAATTGCTAAAGTAATTCCTCAAAATAAAAATGAAAATAAGGTAACCAAACCAAACATGGGCTCCTTTAATCAAAATATTGCAGTTACAGTATTTACTACAGAATAATAAAATTACTTATAGATAATCTCTAGGTTATGGGGATTCAAAAATTGTAGACAGAATTGACGAAATTGTTTTAGAAGGTGCTTAAAAAATTAGGAAACCGATAAATGCTCATATTTGGACCCGGGGCTCCAAATAAGGGCACCATATTTGGAGCATGTAAGTAGTTACACATTAGATTTTTTTATGCACACAAAAATATGAATGTGAAAAAGTAATAAAAACATAGGTTTATTAACCAGGCTACACAAACTTATCTAGTCATCGCATATCGGACATCTGAAGTTCGCAACATCGCATCGCATCACTACATCGCATCGCAACATCGAATGTCGGGCATCTAAAACAAAACAAGATTTACTAATGTCGTTCAGTGTGGAAAGAGAAACATGTGCCCGTATTTGGCACATTTAACGTTTGTGCCAAACCCTTTTTTTTAACGTTTGTGCCTTTTCCCATCACTTTTTTTTCACGATTTTTAGCATAGGAAATATATAATAATATATTATTATTATTATTATGATTATTATTATTATTTGAATAAAAAATATAATTTCTGCAACCCCATATTTGAAAGTATTCACTATGTCAGTTTCAGTGCCTAATCTGCCTACTTACCCTACCGACAAATATTTTGACTACCAGACTTGTGCCTCCTTTATGTAAAGTAACGCCAACTCTACAAAAACGACAGCATATTCGATTGTTCCATTGTGCCTTACAAACTTGCCTATCGTAACAAATACGCTTCTTTCATTTCGGAAACGTCTGACCTCTCCTTTCCAGTTTAATATCCTTTTAAGACGAAAATCATTAACCATGCCAAATTGCACAGAATACTGCTAGTTAGAAGTGTGCTATTTAAAGCGGCAACAGATGTTCGGGAATTTGTGAGATTACCGAGACTGGAGAACGTCAATTGTTCGTGAAGCTGTAAAGAAACAGCCGCGAAATCAAGTGGGTTAGAACTTGCCCATGGGTGGATATTAGATATTAGGTTTATATTTTATATAACGTTATTTCTAGCAAGTAATTTATCACAAAAAATTGTAATAACATAAATTTTGCAATTGATATTTTATAATACTGCGAAACAAGCACGATTCCAACAAAGACAGTACGTGTTATGCTTAGCAGCATATTTTCGAAGTTAAATATAACTGATAGAGTGCCATAAGAATCTGTTTGGGGTCCGTTACTTTTTTGTACCTCCACTAGCAATTTCCGCTCATATTTTAATTTTTGCTGTTATCATAGCTTTGAATATGATTATCAGTTGTACATATTTTCTAATGCAGATAACATAGAGATGATGTTTGTTGATCCAATAATACAGCACCACAATATTTACCAGGGATAAATATTTTAGTTAATGGCGAATTATTGGCAATAGCTGTTAACTGCACGAAATTTTAACCTGTTTTCAGATTGATCTTTTGTTGATATTCCATGGACGTATAAAGAGTCCTTAGACCTCTTAAGACTTATATGTCTTAAGATGCCATAGAAGGCTACTACGAAATTAGGTTCTAAATTAAAGTTAGTTCATATGTAATGTGTGTAGAAATAGAAATTAATCGCGAATTATTTTTTATTTAAAAAAATGGAAAGAAAAAGGCAGACAGTGGGCTGAAAATCTGAAAAGCTGGCCATAATACGAAGAAGTTTATAAATTTCTTAGCAAATTAGTAAATAGGCGTTTTTGAGGTCGCTGATTAAAATTCCGAAATCGATTATATGGCGGCTATGAAATGCCCAAAAATGTGAATAAAATGGTCAATATTCATTGGATTCAAATGAAAGCTCATATCGGGTTTTTTGAGGTAGCTGAGAAATTCGAAATAAAATTTAAAAAGAAAAACGGCGTCTATGAATCAAACAAAAAATGTGCAAAAATCATAAATTTTTATTTTATATACATAGTAACATACAATATAGACCGTGAGATAGGGTAGTGTTAAGTGCAGTAATTTTTTTGTCTGGCATTTTGAGGTCTGAATGTGGCTTTGATAAAAGATTGACATTGATTATTATAAAATAATTAGCCAATAAAAAATGCCAGACGGTTTTCCATGGTCGAAAAGGTGGAAGATGGGGGTAATTTGCAAGAGAAAAGTATAATTTTCCACGTTTTATTTTTGTCTGGCAATTGAGAAAATGAAAGTTTTTGTTTTAAAAATAACCCTGAAAAATTGCCAGACGGTACTTACAATTCGAAATTGAGCTTCCCGCGGAAAATTGTGCGAAAATTTCGGAGTTTCAGCGATAGTACGAAGCTGTCGAATAGATGCACCTAGTGTGGACTCAACTGTAGGATTGTCAGGTTGTTGTTCGCGTTTCATCATTTCAAGAAAGTCGTGAGGTCTAAATTTATGACGATTACAGGGAAACAATACAGCTTTTTCAAATTCCTTAGCTGCTATTTCGGCAGTTGATGCCTTTTAATAGGCATTTCCAAACAGTTGTCCAATTTGGTAGACAGTTACTACCCCTCTATCAGCATGATTTTTTAGCCACATTTCTATTTTCTGAGCGTAGTAGGTCTTGAACATAAAGAAGAGATCAAGCGGTTGCATTTTATGCGAACTATGAGGTGGTAGGCAAAGAATATCCAATCTTTTCTCGAGCTAGGTTTATCACTTCAATATTTCTCGTGTGCGTAAAATGTCCGTCTAATGCAAAAACTGCTGGATTAGCTGCGGTGGGTTCAACATGTTTTAAGAAGTAGTTACACTATTGCGTGAATAAGTTTGACTGGATACATCCAGATGGAGGGAATGTATAAATAGAGCCTAAAGGCGTTCCATCCATAAGCTCCTGCTTCATATTTTTCCGGGGAAATATTAATATAGGAGGGATAAAATGCCCTGCTGGATTCATGCACGTAACCACCGTAATAAGTGACCCCCTTTCTGCTGCTTGCAAAGCTCCTATTTATTTTCCTTTCATTCCAAGAATCTTTATAAGTTTATGTTGAACTATGGTAATTCCAGTCTCATAGCAATTGTACACGCGCGAAGGCGAATATTTTATCTTTTCTAAGACATACTCGTAAATATCAAAAAAACATTGAAACCGACACCTGAGTGAAACCCTTGGCTCTCACGTCCTTGTGGAGTACGTACAGATAACTGTTTATGTCTTCTCATAAAGATTTAAAGCCATTTTTTTCAGCTTGCTGATTCTCATCAGAAAAAGGACTTTTTAAATTGTTTCGCTTGACCAGCTGGTAAGCCCTGTGGCGCATAGCCCAAAGAACTTTTCTTCCATTTTTAAGCAGTAGCCTGCAAGCTTGTGTACAATTTCTTCGGACAAAATGGGTCTCTTATCCCATTCATTTCCCCACTACACATAGCTTGCATATCTGCTTCCATTGGTTCTGGATCCCAGGTCTTCATCTTGGCATCCCAATTTAGAAATCTGGCACGTCCCCATCATATGAGCCAACCCGTTGTTTTAATTAACGAAACAACAAATATTGTAAATCTGAAACATTGCATGCAAGATTCACCTATATAGAGTTAAACAATTAAATACATTTACTAAAATCACTTACCTTGACGTAGTAATTAATAATATTTGCTGAAGTGGATAAAGTATATAAAAGTTCAAACAAACAACCTGCATAAACGCCGGCATGTGATCACTGAATGGTCGTTTTTATGATAATATATGCAGCTAATGTTACGGGACAAGGTCCGTTAAGTCCCGATAGGTAGCACCACCTCCTTGAGAGAAATTTTTGATATCCCCAAATTAGGATACCTTCCCATATTAGACGACTCTCCTCTACCTACATTGAATTTAGCAATATTATTGGCGTGACCGCTCGGGGCTGGTTTAGGTTATTAAAAGTTGCTCAGCCGCTGCGCTGCGACAGGGTTGCCTCTAATTAAGCTTGTTTCCTAAATTTCTATAACAAGTTTTTCCAAATATTAAAACGCAGAAAGAAAAAAGTAAAATTAATGAAGGCCTTTAATATGACAATTAATAAACTATACATTGTTGTAAAATATCACAGACGTTAAAATATCATGGCCAACGAAGAATTAGGTCTGGTAATGGGGTACCCAACACTCTGGATACTTTATCGGAAGCACTTATGGAGGAGTGGAATAATATTCCACATATCACTATTTCAAATTTGACCAGAAACATGTCAAGCTGAATAGACTTTTTAATCAGGGCACGAGGAGGCTACACACGCTACTAATATTTTCTCTGTTAAAAAAGTCCAAACATTGTTTTATAAATTTTACGTAAAATAAATGTTTTATGTTTTATGTAAAATGTATTCTGATGCAAATAAAATGTTTTTAACTGTGAGGGATACAATTAAACATCACCTACAAACACGTAATTTCTAAACAAAGTACGATAAAGAGGTGAATCAAAGAACAAATGTAGTCTGAATTCTGATTTAAACGACGAACGTTTTTTGAGTTTATCCCAGGAGTCGATTATATCTACAGGGTGTTTTAAAGTTCCTGAATAACGGGAGAGTTTGAAAATTAGAAAATAATAAAATTATACACCTGGAAATAACCTATTTTCCACCTTGGTAGAATTTATATAAAAAATGATCCAAGTGTCTACTAAAAACATATTACTCAACAAATGGCCGTGATTTATCCGCATCAAGTAGGTATACACTAGAAAATAATACACCGAACGAAATCAAACACAATATTGTACCTTTCGAGTGGTTTTAGAAAACGGGGCAGATGCTCCTGTATATCTGTTAATTTCCACGCCGATGGGCAGCCCGTTGAAATCGCTTATCAAAAAACCCCATAAATAACTGAGAGCAGTGTTAATATTGTCACTAGCCAATATAAATACAAAGGGCTCTCGATGGTCGACAATAGCATTAGCAGAACATAAATCTGGGTAAGTAGATACGGAGTCAATCCACACGTTTCCTTTGTGGAATTTTGCTTGCAAACATTGAGCGATTCCGATGTTTGAGTACAAAACAAGACCACTGCACCTTTGTCGTCCATACCAATATATCATTCCTCGCAGGGGCACCACCGCTAAACTAGATCTAACGGTCTAACCTCCAGCAATCCCGAAGCAATGCTGAAACTTCAAGCTGGTACTTTGGCGTCGTATCAAGGGATGGTTTGAATCCATTTCGGACAATACGCAGAGCAACACATGATAAATTTCATTAAGAAAACGCGCTGAAGCGCAAAGAGTCACATAAACATACGTAGGTAGACGTAGACTGTGTGAAGGGATGTTTTTTACCCAACTTCGGTATGTCCTTTCATTGTGCCCTGCACCGTAATTTTATTCATGATGACATATTTTATACGCGTTGACACTTATTTGCTCGACAAAAAGTTGCATGATTTCCTTGCGAGATGATTTTATTACCACTTTTATATTGTTACTTGGCACGATTGCGCGCCTTTTATTTCTCATATCGGCGATAAAATTTTAATCGGGCGCATAAACCGTCGCCGTATGTGTGAAAAGATAGGTTCCAGTGTAAATTTCAGCGAAGTGGCGATAAATATTAATAGGCATTAAATCGGTGTTATATGCATACCGTTATAAAATGTATCCTTTGCCGATACAAAGATATAGGTGGTATAATAGCGTTAGAAGAAACAATTATTTAAAAATGGAATTATTATAGAATGTATAAGTATAACATTATTTAGAATAGGCGTATTCTAATAAAAAATAACTACAAATAAATTTAAATAAGTGTATCCATTTTTTTAACAATTCTAGTAATACTACTAATGTTCAGCACATCACATCAGATTGTAGAAATTCAATTAAAGTCTATTTCAAGTTACTTTCGTCACTGACTTCGATGATTGCCACGAACCATTTTTTATTTTGAATATTGATACTTTGAGATCTTCTTTACTTTAAAACTTTAGAGGAACTTTAAAAGTGGAACTTTAAAACACCCTGTAGATTTATTCGCCTCTAGGGATAAGCTCAAAATACCTTAGGCATTTTAAGTGGTATTTAAATTAAATATTGTTTTTTTTCACTTCTTCATCGTACTTTGTTTAGAAAATTCATGTTTGTAGGTGAGAGAGGTACAATTAAAAATATTTTATTGCCATTATAATACAATTTTTCATTCAATGCCAACTTCATCAAGATACTCACTTACAAAAGGAGCAGTGTCAGATCGAGCATTGTCCTACATCAGTATAAAATCATTCCCTATAAAAGGTGTGAATGGAATTACATAGACAGTCAAGAAGATATTACAGTAAGGGATTTCTTGGCAGCAAGCAAAGCTATGTGCGAGCTTCTAATGAAATATGAATTTTGCTAATATGCATTTTAACTTTGCTTAAACATGAGCAATTTCTAAACAAAACAAGACAAAGAAGTAATAAAAAAAAGGAAATTTAATACGGATTCCACTCTAAATGCCGAGTGTATTTTGAGCTTTCATACCGCTATCACATACCGAATAACTCTGCAAGGTGTTTTAAAATTCCTGGATAATAACGAAAATGTTAGGGCTTATGTGAAAATCTTAAAGAATTCTACAGGAATTCTAAAGGAGAAGAAGAGTATTTGCAGAAATCTTAAAGAATTCTTCAAAATGAAAGAAAAAGTTTGTGGCAATCAGTCAAGTAGTAAAACTTGTCACACATTAAAAATGAGGAAAATTTCGTATGGATTTTAGATTTTAAATAATCCAATCTTTAAAACTAATAAAGCTATCAATGTTGATTTTTTTTACTCGTATGGTAACATTCCACCAAGCACACAACTAACAAATACTGATCTAGTTTACAAATTCTACCTATAGCATCGCACTATTCACCTCAAATTCTTCAAATTAAAATGAAACTGCCAGTTTCTAATTACCCCTGATGACCCTCTCGCGCAAAGTGTTATTAGCCGCAAAGTATGATTTATAGCATGACATGAGTATTCTCAAGAACCCAAGAATTACCTGCCTTCTCGCACAGATACAGTTTAAGATAACTAGATACTAAAAAGTAACATAAATAAATAGTTTTATGAATCATTGTAGTTCCATTCACGATTCATTCTGGGATCGATGTGAATGTATCTCACGGTATTTACCGGTCGAAAACTGCTCGGTTTTAGTATTTAAAATGTCGTGACTGAACGAATTAATAGTAGGCTTTATTGAGGAAGAAGAAGCGGTAAAAAGGTTACCAGTAGCAGGAGGACCTTCACTAGTAACAGGCCAGAGCTAGGATTGTAAATCAGAGTTGTCATATAGGTATAATTAGTTCATTTTAATTAATTATGTGCAAACACGAATTCAGCTTCTATCATATATATATATATATATATATATATATATATATATATATATATATATATATATATATATATATATACAGTGAGCTCGTAAAGTTTGGAATAAATTCAATTAATCGTTATTGAAGGATTTTCACAGGAAATCCTCGGACACGTCAACCTTATTTTATAAAATGTCACTTTTTTCAGCCATCGATTTTTTTTTTGTTTTGTTCGTTTTTGAGCTATGACGTCATCGACAATTTTTTTAAATGACAACCCATATTTTTTTTCACGGATTTCGATGGAGCACATTTTTCTGAGTGCGAATATGTCAAAAACATAGTACCTTTAACATTAAAGTTTTCGAGATATTCGGTTGCAAAGTTTATAAAATGTACCATGGCACCATGCATAAGCTATCGGGCGGGTCAAGATTTTTAATAGCTTATTGATTCTAATAGCTTATAGCTTATTACATTTTAAAAGATTAAGGAGTAATATTATTTATTTTGGTAGCTTATCGAACATTTTGAAAGATTTGGGAGTAATCTGTTTAATTTTTTAACAACAATGTAAACAAATAAAAAAATATTTTAACAAATAAATGATAAATAATTAAAGTAAAACATAAAATCAAAGTAAATTTTCAAAGTGACCTCCATTCACTTCCTGGCAATATCCGCCACTGAAACTCCTGCAGAACCTTACCAACAGTATCGGGTTGAATGGTTCGAATTTCATTGCGAATTCTGTCCTTTAATTCTTCGATGGTATTTGATCTATTGAAATAGACTTTGCTCTTTAAATAGCCCCATAAAAAGTAGTCTAGGGGAGTGAGATCTGGAGATCTAGGGGGCCATTCGATAGTTCCCCTGCGACCAATCCAATGGTTAGGAAATACATGGTTTAAATAATCGCGAACGATCACTGCAAAATGGGGTGGTGCACCGTCTTGTTGGTACCATATCGTGTGATGGGGCAGATCTGGATCTACGTCATTTGGGTAAAGTACCGCAAGTGCAGGGACTAAGTCGTCTCTTAAAAATTCTAAATATATTTCACCTGTTAATACGCCTTCAAAGAAAAATGGGCCCAAAATACGATTACCTACAATACCAGCCCAAACGTTAACTTTTTGTGGAAACTGACTACGAGTTTCCATTTTCCAGTGTGGATTTTCAGGAGACCAATATCTACAGTTTTGCCGGTTAACTGTGCCGTCGAGATAAAAGGTAGCCTCGTCAGAAAAAACAATATTGCGTAAAAATCCGTCGTCATCAATCAGGCGTTGCAACATGGTTTGGCAAAACTGTAACCTACGGTCAGGATCATCTTCGTTTAACTCTTGGACCAAAACCACTTTATACGGATGCCATTTGTTCAATTTCAAATATTTCAAGACGGAGCTTTGAACTATTCCGTTGTTTGCCGCCACTTGGCGGGTGGGTTTTGAAAATGGGTGGGTTTTGAAACTTCAAGAAAATGGGGATTTTCTTGAAGCTCTAGTAGAACATTCAATTTAACATCTTGTTGCACTGGTGGACGACCCGTTCTAGGGCGATCTCTCGTATGACCCACTTCTAAAAACTTTTGTTCTATTTTGCTAACGGTGGACTGTGTAATTGGTTCTCTGTTTGGATATTTGTTGTTAAATAAACGGCAAACTTCTACTTGTGTGCGAGCTCTGTCCCCGTAACCGATCATCATCAAAATTTCGATTCTTTCCCTTTCACTCAAACGACGGACCATTTTTAAATAAAATGAATTATGATGGAATAATGATTAATCAACTTACTTAATGATATTATTCAACTGATTAAAACACAAACTTGCGAGGAAAAACTTCAAAATTGTGACAACTCTCAAAACTGTTGTTTTTCCTGCGCTTTCTTGATAAATGATTAGCATTTGGTCATCGCTTGTATAATTCATTCTTAAAACTTTGCAACCGAATATCTCGAACACTTTAATGTTAAAGGTACTATGTTTTTGACATATTCGCACTCAGAAAAATGTGTTCTATCGAACTCCGTGAAAAAAAATATGGATTGTCATTTAAAAAAATTGTCGATGACGTCATAGCTCAAAAACGAACAAAACAAAAAAAAAATACTCATATTTATATAATATAATTTAATATGTATATTTTTTATTGTTGTACTACATTTATACCTTTACTATTTTTATTACCTTGCTAGCTCATTACCTCTCTCTCCATTTTTTAGCATAATATGTTCTCTTTCTGCAGTAATCGATCCTATTAGGCTCCGTTAATATTCATGGCATGTGCGAACAATTATGCTATGTACACATTAAAGGAACAAAATGAAACAAGTATATTTGGTTTAATTTTTTTTTAAATTTTATGAATGCAGAAAGAAAAATTCTGAACAAACATTCAATTCATACGACATATCTATAATCATAACCTTCAGTATTGTCTTTACACCTTACCAGCAAGTTAGACATTATCTTACACTTAATACTAAAATATCAAGAAATAATTGTACATTTTAAGAAAGCAACAATGTGTTGATGATTTCTATTGTCGTGAAGTGCTACCTATAAGTTTAAAATGTTGAAATATATTTATATCTACTTAATTTTATAAACAGTTGTGAGATTATGACTCCCTCTATAGGTCTATTTGATTATTTAAACAGCCGTGAGCTTATAGCTCCATCTATTGGTATTAGTCTATCTATTGGTATACTACAGTTAAATATAGGTAGGTACTAATATGGACGATGTGAAATGTTATGCTTCGATTAATATTGAATTTATCAGTTTGCGGTTGATAAGTCAAAAGCCTATTTGAAAATTACGTTAAATAATGTAGCACAATTTCAGACTTCTAGTTCCATTATTGATATCAAAAATAAAAGAAAATATACACTATCAGAATTATATTTCATGAATGATAATAATTATATAATACAATTAATTATATTCGACTGATAGTTAAACTATTTGAAATGTTCACAAAAAAATAACAGCAACGGTAGTTAAGAGTTACCTATATCTATACAATACGTTTGACAAAAGAGTAGACATAAAATCTGTTTATTAATTATCAAGTCTATTCAATTTTCCATCTCATCTAATTTAAACCAGATCTAATATTTATCATGGCGATGAAAGCTTAATTTAGTTATATTGTTAGTAAACAGTAGCCCTGTTTACAAAGCGATATCGATCGATTTTAGCGATTCATTAGAGACTGATTGTTTAATTAAGTCGAATATAAATGACCTGGGAAAATATATTGAAAAAATGATATCGTTATAGAATCTCTTTTTGGGGTCTAGGATGTAGTCGAAATTGAGGCGAGACAATAGGGTGATCTTTTGGTAGATTAGGATCATTATTATAGTATATATTGTAGGGATATAGATATATTCAGCCATGAATGTGTTTGAAACATGCGTATAATAAAAATATTAAATACTAATACTAATTTCATGTTGTTGCAATATCGCCACAGAAGACTTGTCAACGAATATTGAGACATTTCCTGACCTAGATATGATTTTATGTCTATACTTATTTATCTGTGTGTCATGTGCGCTGATTTATTAAGCTATGGTCACTCAAGTTTACGAATTATATAAATGGGTTAGGTTAGTTTATTATTAGCAAAGGCTAACTTAATTTGTAAGATATAATATTATTAAATGAATATATAATAGATATAACGTTACTTAAAATAATATATCAGAGTACCTCTGTATGACTATCAGGTTAGACACGTTTATATTTCATTTTTATATAGCACCTCCAAAAAAACCAGTAATCTAAAAATAAAGGTAAATCAGAAAATCAAATGTGTAAAAATGCCTAATCATCACAACTTGAGAGCCAAAGATTAACTTTTTTGCTAATTCAAGCGGAATAAATTAGACGAGAAAAAAAAACAACTGCCGGAGCCTGAATCATAATTAGTGTTACATTTAGGTAGCTATAATGCAAAAAATGTTTTCTTCAATGAGCCATATTCATAATTCAAGGCAGAAGATATTTGTATGAAAACTGGTGACCTTCAAACTCGCGTAATGTTTCTAACGGGTATCTATTGGTAATATATGGTTACTTATGTTTTATCTGGAGCTTCATCGTATAAGTCTACTAAGAATAAGAATATGAACTAATAATCATAAACAAACGAGACCCAATATTATTTAATTTAAAATAAACTCTCATTTTATAAAATAGAAGTAAGAGTAACACGAAAGTTTTTAGTATTCCCTGCTAAAAATCACTTTTCTCCTTTCTTTTTTTTTCACTTTCTATGATTGAGTGTTGTTCACGTATTGAGAAACATGTATATTTCACAAAAATTGTTTAGAAATACCCAAACTGCACTTAAAAAGAAAGCATCATTTTAAATAACACAGCTATCTTGATTCCTACATATTATATAAGATATACGAACCATTAGTTGCATAAAAAAGCTAACAAAAAATAATGGTTTTGACATTATGGTAAAATTATATAAGTTATAATTGCTTCTTGTTCTTGTAATAATTATGTTTATTAGTTATAACAATATTAGAATAGATGGAAGCTATCTAACTAAACATTAAAATTAAAGCACTACAGAACTTTCGTTTCCATTATCGTGGGTTGCAGCACACCTTTTTGTGGGAAATGTGTTGCCTTTGAACTTCTTCTGTTCATTTCTTTTCGTAACAGATTCAAAGGGAATATCTGGTTGTTAAAACAATTTTTAAAGCCTTGAAACCAAAAACCGAACTAACTATCCAGATTTCCTCTTCGAACTCCGCAGGCTTCATCCAAGTCTTCCTGTTAGGCCTGTGGTTTTGGTAATAGGTGTCCTCGAGGAGAGACATGCTGCTCTCTGATCTGAAGATAATGCATTTCTGAATAAAAAACTTTTCACAGAGGTTTTGAACTTTTTAAATTGTTTTACATGCGTTGGAAGGATAATTGTAAAGCAATATACCATAGTAATTACTGCCATTGTTGAAATTCTTTTCATTCTCATACATATAACAGTGAAATGATAAAAATGCACGGTAATATAAGAGTATTAAACTTAATAAATTCAGATTTAGTCATTTTATACTTATATAATTTTTAACATAATTTTTTATTTCATCACAACTGTTATGGGTTTAAAATTTACCTGTATCATCCGAATATCATAACTTGGCTTCAAAAGAGAATATATTGATATAAATTGTGAATATAATAGGCTCCCTTGTGGCACCGTTAATTTCCAAGCTGCTTTAAAGATTTTTCGAGAAGGTGGAGCATGTATCTTATTCCACTTTGCTCTAGCATTTTTCTATTTTGTTGCAATTTTTTTATCGCAATAGGAATATTGTGGGTATTTTTCTCTGTACTAAAATTAAGTCTGGCTATAGGCTATTGATTATGTACCTACAAAAAACAGGGGAATAAGGAACTAAGACGGTCACGGGTTTTTATTGCAGGAATCCGTCAATGGGTTTAAAACAATTTTTTTTGACGACAATGTTGAAACAAAATGAAAAAAAGGCCAAGGTTTCGATTTTTTGCAAAATTTTGCTTGTTCGCCTATACCTTTTTTTAGGTTAGAGATAGGTATAGGCATTGCTTCAGAGAAAAAAAGTAGACAAATTTTCTTTTTAGCTTTTTTGTTATAAATAAAAATGCCATACAGTTACAAATACACATGGACACGTTTTTATGTGAGAATTTAACTGAAGAAGAAATACGTCCTGCATCAGAATATATTGCAGCTTCTTTATATGGGGCAAAGTTAAACACGATCATAAGCAACTCTCGCTTCAAAAATTTTTACAGAATATACAAAAATTCAAATTTTTCTCTGGCGCAAATACCACTAACACGTGATGCCATCAAACAGCATGTCTTAAGAACTTATTTCCAACTCCACTAGTGGCAAGAAAATCACTTAAACCCTATGAACTGAGGTTGGAAAAATTGTAACTCTGGATTAGTTGCGATTCGCACAACAGCACCCCCTGCACCAGAGATTTTGCTAACAAAAGTGGCTTGTGGCTGTACTACAGGTCGCCATGGAAAATGTGCGTGCAGAAAATTGCAGATTACTTGTTAGCAAATAATGTATGGGGATCAAATATGATAATGTGCATGTAGCCGATATTGCAGAAGACGATTTTATCGAAGATATAGATGATGATATCGATATACCGTTTGAAAATGTTATTGAATTACATGTGTAGAGTTTTATTGAATAGTTTAGAATGTTTTTATTGAGTAAAATAATTTTTGCAACAAAATGAAAAAGAAAACAATATCTGTATAATAGGTAAAAAATTTTCGCCACTATATCCGATTTGTACCGTCTAATTTAATAGCACATCGCGGCTTTTTCTTCTTCAATAACTCATTGACTGTTTCCTGCAATATAAAATCCGTGAACGTCTTAGTTCCGTTCTATATGACATAATCAATAGCATATTAAAAGTCTGCCTGATCTCTAAGCACGGAAAATATGTCTGGCAGGTAAAAAACTGAAAAATAGTTAAAAAATAATTATCTTCATTTTGATAGTCCTTGTCTTCATTTTGATAGTCATTATCTTCATTTTGATAGTCCGTACGATGCTTGTTTAGCGCTATCATTATTCGCAATCGATATCCACGAAATTTAACGTGATTCCAAAATAATCATATCATTTGTCAAGAATTATCCTAGACAAAAATTTCAAACGGCTTTTGAAAGAGGAATATCTATTTTGAGATCTTTGAGTCAATTGTTAATTTTTAATAATTGTTTTGATTTATAAATATTTACTAGTATCACTAATAGAACAATGTAATCGATATTCACAAACGAGAAAATAAACACCATCACAGCTGCCACATTGAAATGATTAAATATTGATGGTCGTGAGTTCTCAACAAATTTCGTCGAACTAATTTCTACCTGTCAATTGGTATATCCTTGCAAGCGTCCTTTGATACAATCAAATACCAATTTGTCTGGACTGGCAATCTGACACAAATATGACATAAAGCGTAGGGAATCTATTAAATCGTCAAGCGCACGAATATTATTCCTTCGAGTAGCAATACATTATTTCATCCGCAGAAAAATGCCGTTACATTATATTACCCAGCATAAAAAACACTAATTGAAAGGCTGCAGATGTTTATCGATTTTATATCACTACATACAATAAACAATACCTCACGATATTTTGCAAACAAACAAGATGGGTTATAAATATAATAAAATTGACCTTGGCTTTCCATAAAATGAGCTAACGCAAAGTATCATCCGTTTCTTCAAATCAGATCTCCGAGTAATTTTTATCTAAATCTGGCCTTGTAACGTTTGAAGCACTGCTCTAATCAATACTCTGTAAAAGATCGCAATTAACATATGGAGGAGTACAATAAGTGAATAATCGCTGCTGGAAATGTCGACAAGTAATAAAAAGTCTTGCTTTATGCTCAATAATTAATGGTTTATCTGCACTGTAATTTGTAATATTGAGAATTAGCGTATGAACGGTATGATTTCTAACAAATGTGAATATCTTAGAAGTGTTAACGGTAGGTTATCTAATTATGCGTTTAGCTACGGTTTATTTCATTACAAGGATATACGAAGTCCTCTCACAAATCTAGGATTACCTATACATAAACATCAGTAAACAAAAGATCACGCGATCAGGCAAGTAGTCTACCAGGAGAATGACGACGATAAAGCCGACGACTACTGAGTTTCCATGAATATCAAAACACTTATACTTCGCTAGATGCGCGTTTCGCCAACTAAGTTAGCATCATCCGTCAACTATATACATACAAACTACAATAAAACAATGTATGTGATACATATACTTATAAAGAGAACTTATACTTACGGAAGATGAGGTTAAAAATTAAACAATTTTGCAAATTTGTTGAAAAAAAATCACAATTTTGACAACATTCAAAATTAATGTAAAGAATCCTTTTGATTAAAACACTCAACATTTTAAGAAAATATATAATAGAGCCACTTCGTAGGTGGTAGAAGATGTACCCATATGGTTGTGACAATGTAAAGGTTAGGAAACTTAAATGGCTGTAGAAATAGCAATTATTGTGAATTAAAGTGAGGTAGGCATAATAGAAAATAATAAGAACTATTGTAATATTATTTAAAATGAGTGAAATATTTTGAAATTAAAATATCACTGAACAATTTAGGATCACGTTATAAAATTATAACAATGAGAAAATCCTTAAAAAAACAAATTCTGCACAATCAACTCCTAGGTGATCTATTGTGCCGTAATTACCATCCGAGAACATGGTCATGGTCAACATATTAATTAAAATTGCACCAGCACAAAGGACACAGATAAATAGATACTATGGAGATAAATAGATGCTTTATTCCGCTTTTTGAAAATTTTAGAAGGGTGGCCAAAAATTGTGTAAAGGTATAAAATTGTCTGTCGATTTTTTTCATCACTTTTTTTATGGATCCACTTAGCAGGAAACATGATTGACAGACATTTTCCCCCATAATTCCGAAAATTAAATTGCAACACATCAATTTTTTTAATTTTCCCAATTTTCAGTGGCCCAAAAAAAATTCTGGTTAATAGTTTTGTCTGTCGATTGGATTTTGGTACTTTTTCTATCTGGGAGGTTGTTGATTGCTTCGACAAATCCAATTATTTTTTTTCGCTTAATCGTGACAGACGTGAAAAAAAAAATTAGAATATCTGTAAAGTAAATGAATTAAACTTAGAACTTAGTGTAACTAGAGTAAGTAGCCATAAAAATAAAAGTTAATAATAGTGTTGTAGTATAACTAATTTTATTATACCACATGAAAAACACTAAACCATGTTATAAACCTAATTAAATTCAAGCAAACAGCAAACAAACAGCTTACAAATTTGTTTTGTGGTAAAAATGCTGCAAGTTTTTTTATTGTGAAATTTTTTAAATTTTTATTGTAATTTCAGTTTTTGTAAAAAAGGCGATTTTCTAAAAATTATGCTCTTGGTCAGATAATTATTGTAGACCAACGAATGAAATCCAAAAATTTTCTTTTAGACCGGTACGACTATGTGCAAATAAATTTATTTATGGTGGTAATTCAAGCCTTTACAAAATTTTCATCAAATCAAAATTTTGAGCTTTCACGCGTTGCTATATTTTGCATATTTTTACAAAATCTGAAATATCCTGAAAAATTTACAAAATTTCGTAAGTAAAAAATGTTTTTTAATTCCTAGCGAGAATCTATATTTTTACCAGATAAAAGGTTGCGTTAAAAAAAGTTATTAAAAATTTAGGAAACGTGGCTTTGAACGGTTACTTTTAATTTTTCTCCGTTTTATGCAATAATCTTAACTTGTTATACCGGGGTTTTATTTAATCCCGAAACCCACTTAATCAATTTATTTCTATTTACTAGTGAATCAATTTACTAAACAAGAGTCCCTATGAAATATCAATTCATACTTTTCACTGCCAATTCACAGGCGTGCCTGAGGTTTTTCAATATAATTATGTCACGTGGGTTTCGGGATTAAATGAAAGCCCTGCATATCAGTCGAAAGATAATGTTAATGTCGAACTCAATTATTTTTTTAATACCGAAATTTTTTTTAAACATTTTTTTGAGATTTTTTTGTCAATAAAAATTTGGAGAAATAACGCGCTAGCTTCCTTAGATTATCCTATTGATTTATACATGACCAGAACTATCATTGGGTTTTTTCGTAGATTGGTTAGACTATATTAATTATTAATTATTTCCTTCTTATTCATTCTTAAGGATATACCAATGCATACCTAATTCAACATTTACATCAACATTTTGTTTCTAATAATGCTAATATAAAAATTTAGGCATAAAATTTAAATAATGCGCCATAATTATTTTAGCACATATTAACACATCAACCTTGTTATTTTCTAGAAATATTTGAGTTGGAAATGTGGACGACCAACAATAACAACGTACATTCGGTCAATCACTTTGAATATGAAAAATCCAATTAGCATCTACTATAACCCAGTATGTAATACACAGTCGAGACAAATAACTCTTAAATTAAAACAAATTATCTTTTTATCAATAAAAACTGTTTACGACACGCCATGTAACACATATTACTGTGGAAGAGTCGTTGAAAATAACTTTAATTAGAAAATTCGCTAGGTATTATGCATAAATGTATTATGTTTGCAATAATCTTGTAACAATAAAGTCGACGGTAGGTACTCAAAGGATTTTCATTATCATAGTCCTCACAGAAAAAGTAATCGCTTGTGAAGTCAAGTCGGGTATTGGCAGTAAAAAGTGTTTTTTGTTATCAGTTTTTCATTGCTGGTAGCAAAACACTTGTCTCTTTGAATTGCGTCCTTCGTACACTTGTTGAATTTATTGTTAATTCATTTTTACGTATATTTAATGAAGTTTTTAGTAGTGTAGACGGAGCTGTATGAAGACAGTTGCATCGTGAACATGTTGCATCGTGGAACGCTTGTAAGTTAAAAGTAACTGACAAAACAGCTTACAACTTGGATATTTATAATTTAATACAAAATTTTTTGGTTAACATTTCGGCATATTTTTTTTATTTTACCCACTAGCTAGTAAAGTTGAGCTTTACGCACTACACGTAATGTTGAAGTTTATGCGCTATAGAGCGTGTTTAAAGCACGTACTTTACGCACGGTTGCAAAAAATGCTGTATCATTATCAGCTAGTAATAATAATAATAATAATAATAGCATTTATTGCCCAACACATTACAAGAATCTAATTGCAGGACAATTAATAATTTTGATTATAACAAAATTAACAATATGGTATTAGAGATGTGCTAATGACATACAAATTATTAACATAGTAGCACTATTCAAAATAACAAAATATAATTAATTAACCTATATGTATTTTGGTTCAAACAGTAAAAACAAAACAAATACATATAACACAACAATTCCTTCCAAACATAAGAATGGCAATGTTCCATGGAATTCCATATTCCATGGCAATATGTACGCAACTGTCTTAAATTTATATTGTGCACATCGCAAAAACATACCTAATTTATTTAAATTATTACATAGTATGTATAAGGGTGGGCGTAAAAGTATATTAGTTCTAGGTATTAGGTATTAGCAAACTAAAAATATCTACTTGTCTATATGAAAATCTAGGCATGCGGAAATACAGCTCTCCAAGGAGATCTATTGAATTTATTTGACATGTAAATTCTATTGGTTGCTTTTTTATAGTAAAACTCATAGTGTTACACTTCTGAATGCTTAACTGTAGTCTATTCATCTGGCACCAACTTTCAGGTTTTTGGATCTAACGCTGAAAAAATTTACAATCCCCGATAATTTCCACGGCCTGATAAATTTAAAAATAATTTGCAAATACCAGTAAGTTGCAGTCTGGAACACTGGCAAGGTCATTGATAAATATGAGATATAACAAAGGTCCAAGATTAGGTCCTTGTGGGTCTCCAGACGTAGCAATAACATATTTTGAGTTAAAACCATTATATGATTCAAATTGAGACCTTTTGCTAAGATAAGACATAAATAATGTTATAAGAGTATCACTAAATAGCGGTTTTAAATTTGGTAATATTTCCATGATTTATCCGATCAAACGCTGTAGAAAAATCTGTGTAAATTACGTCCACCTGACGTTTATTATTATAACAATAGATACATAGTGAGAAAGCATTACAAAATTTGTAAGTGCTGAACGGTTATATATAAAACCATGCTGGAATGGTGATATTATATTTTTAACACTTGGATAAATTTTGTTATACAATGATTTCTCCAAAACCTTAGCAAAATTACACAAAATGAAAAATATTCTATAATATAATAATCAAGTAGGATGGCTAGCTTTAAGCACATATTCGTACTAATTTCTATACATTGGGAAAAGCCCCAGTTTTAAGAGTCATAATAAATAATATGAGTACAGGTTGAATGAAAACATATTTACAGATCTTAATAAAAAAACTATGAATTTGGTTATGGCCTGATGTTATTTTATTTTTTAATTTGGCAATAGCATCTAAAATATCCATTTCAGTAAATTCGCTGACATTCAAAATGGGTAAGTTATTAATTTCTATATCAGAAAATCAGTATCGGTAGAATTTGAATAAACACCACCAAAGTAATTATTAAATTAATCTAAAATCATGTGAACACCTCACATGATTTTAGATTAATTTTGCCCAAAGACATAATATCTGAATTGATTAATTTGCCTGTTAGGTATTCTGGTATGATTATTTTTGGGTTGAAAAAAAGTTCTTTTGAAGTTCCAAAAAAATTGGGATCTGTTTTTAATATCTCTTGCACACTAGCTAAATATGATTTATATGCAGCATTAGTTTTGGATTTCACTAATGATCGCATTCTTTTAAAATTTTCCAAGTACTATGTAGAATTTGTTCTTTTGTATTTTTTATTATTGTTTATTTGCTTGTTTTTATTTTGTTATTGTTTTTTATTTTTTAATTTTATATTATTGATAATGTCAGATATATATCCGAAAATACTTACTTACGCTTCTTGGTACTTACGCTTCTTCTTATTACATAAAGGTACATGACTATAAAAAAATAGAACTAATTTTTCATAAAAATTAACACAAGCTAAATCTGCATCACTATAACATTGCAGAAAAGACAAGTCAGGTTCCAGTAAAGAGTTGTATAAATTTCCGAAATCGGTGTTTGTAGAGTTTCAGAAATTTTGAAAATTATCTTTCAGAATTGTCATTTTAATACGGAGTGAAGGGTGATACAAATCCTTGTCTATTAGAGGATTCGAATCACCACTAACTTTACAATATATGTTACCAATAACTAAATCCATTGTTCTGCCATAAATATTACGTACACAATTATAGTTGTTTAAATTACAGAGATTTATGAAATTGTTTAATAATTCAGATTTGGAGTCATGTATTATTGCATTATTAAAGTTTGGAATATTAAAACCTTCTACAATAATTATATCAGTTATACAGTTTTCAAACATTTCAAGGAAAGTTTCAAATTCATTTAAATTTATATTAGGTGTAATATAAAGATTGTGTATATAAAATGAAGAACTATTTAATTGAGTCTTACACCCAACAACATCGATTTAGAGTACACTTTGAGTAATTAAAGATAAATCTAATGTTACTACCTCTAAGGTTAAGATATGCTATCGATACACCTCCACCACATTTCATGTTAACAGAATAAAATATTCTGTCACATCGAATAACACCATATAGCTATCACCAAAATATTCAAAATTTAAAACAACACTAATTAGCCAAGTATCTGCAAACCAAAGAACTTGTCTACCTTTGTCTTCAATCCACGAATATTGTCAAAATACAGCATATAATTTAATCCATTGGGCTTCATCAGTTTAAATAAATTATTATAGGCAGACCTTGGACTGTTTTAATTTTTAGATTTTAGAACAGTAATATTGTAATATAATATTATAATATTATAATAGCCTGTTCCAACTTTAAAAAAATTGAGATACGTTATTATCATCTTATACATTTTCATGTGTAATATGCATTAAAGCATATTTATTATATATAAACTTGATTTGATCTATTTTTCATCTGCTGAGGTCTGCTCCTACAAAGAAGTGATTGCACTAAGAGACTTACTAAGAAGCAGTCTCGTAGATAAATGACTTAATTATTTCACGTGAGCATTACAAACGAAGAAATCATTCACGCATCTGCGTGAGCTATTACCAAACAACAGGTGCCTGATCTGAAATATTTCCCCACGCTGTCAAACTGCATGTAATACAGTTAGTATGTCATTAGGATTTATTTAGGGACCTGTTCCTTTTATATAATCTACATGAAATGGGGTCAAGTTATCTGTAACAACACTTCCGACTCGGTGTGTTATATTCTTTGAAAACATTTAAATAGAATTGTGATGAATTCCGTTATACAAATAATTCAAGAGAAGATGATGAAATAGGGACAATAAATATTACGAAAATTATAACAACCTAACGTCTACTTTTATTATATTTCAGCTTGAGATTGCTCCATAACCATTTTCTAGTAATGATACCAATAGTTAACAGTAGGTAATTATTAAGAATTTTAAAGTTTAAAAAAATATATTTAATCATTTTTTTCTATCACAGTTCTAATACATTTTACCAAAATGTACAAATATAATTCTACATATCTTTAAATTTATTACACGGAATAATATTAGTTGCATATTTATAATATACTAGCTGTTACCCGCTACTTCATCTGCGCGAATTTAACGCACGTTCTGCCTTTAGGCACTTTGCTATTTTCATATGCAAAAATGCATTTTTTCAAAAGTAAATGTACAATTTAGTTAGCAAAATTTATAGACGCACTCACGAATAGAACGCACAAAAGCGCATTAAGATCCATCTAACTAAAAAATCTATAGTTAAACAGTTTTTAGTGCTTTCTTTCCTCGGCTACAATGCGGGTAGCTCATCGTGAGCTTAGCATTATCTTGAGATAAGTCAAGCAATTCTATGATCATAGTACACCTGACTAAGTTTTTATCTGATTTTGCAGTAAGATAGCTAAAGCGTCTTGAGCTCATTTCCACACCACCCTTGAGGTAGAACTTTTCGAGTTTTTTTCAGTGGTTTCCCTTTAGTCGTAATTCGTTAAGCAGATTTCTTCAGTGTCTACTTCCGTATTTGAACAGCTTTGACCAAGGTAATTTCCAATATCAAAATTAGTTCCACTAATATCTAAAACCAAATCATGCGGCGGGCGTTTGAGCAAAAGCGTTTGTGGAAAAGCGGTATGCGCTGCAAACGCTGCAAGTTTCGGGTGGTTTCTGGGGGTGAAGCGACCACTTTTCAGTTTATAACTTTTTTATTTTAGAAAATCTTACCTTGGCGGATTAATCCCCAAGTTGCAAAATATTTTAATTAATTTTTTCTCATCTTCAAATTCATTGTCAAATATGATTGGACTAAATGGATAAGAAAGCAGGACGATAAAAGTTACCATGGTTACGGAATAAAAAATCATGGTTGTTACACTTTTAAAAAAATGTCACTTTCAAGACAATTAGGTCCTAAGAAAATGATCAAATTGTGACATAAAAAGTAATAACAAACCAGTGAATAAAGTAAAAAAACGTATAAAATTTGACTATATGTGAATATTAAAAAAATACATATGAGAGAAGAGTCGAAATGATGTATTGGATTTTACTAATATGTAAAGCTCAATTTTGCAAGAAATTATATCAGGTAAGTACTTACGATTTATTTAAAGTTTTGTTATACTTGATTACTATGAACTTGTTAACTTTTTTATATATGTAAGATCTATTAGAGTGAAACGGAAGGTACCTTTTTACATCGTAGTTTTGTACTTTTTCATTCCTGGAATTTTTACATTCCTGGAACACTTTATGGATGTTGGATCCTCGATATACGATAATGAATAAATACAGGATCTCTCAGGAATGGTTCTGAAACTACTTCCACAAATTTTACTTCAAGGTTTTCCTTAACCTACTGTGCAGCAACCGTCTTTAAATTTAAATTTAACCGATTTTAACTATTATTTTTAATAAAAATGTTCGCAACAAATTAAACAATGCTCTACTTTTCCTTTCTTGTTGGTTGCTAATTAATAATTATTGTTTTTCCTAGATTCTTTTTTCTCTTCCTGGATGCCAGATGATAATAATTATATCGTTGATTGAAGCAAAGAATACTTCAGCGAAGTATTCTTTGTAACGTTTTTTTTTACGTTTATATACAATATACAGCGGTTTTTATGAGTAAAACAGAATATATTACAAAACAAATTGGTACTTAGGATAAAATAACTAGAAAGGGGGTTTCTACATCACCATAGAGGTACCCTAATAGACGCGTTGGCTCTTAAGGAGGCCAAGCCAATAGCGTTAAGTCCACTAAAACCGATTGAAAAACGAAGCTCTATGAAATTTCATTAATTTTCTGTTTGATCTATCTTTATTTTTACTGTCAATTTCATTGTTGATTATTTTTGAATAATTATTAAAGAATATATTGGAAAGAATATGACTAGTTTTAGTTAATATTGATTTTAGTGTTTTGTTACATAAAACACATTTTTCATTCATTTCTTCTACATACTTTTCTCCATCCCACAAAAAGATCCTTTGCCGTTCAATATATAATTCCAGTATCTTATCAGTTCAAAAATTTTTACGCAAGACTATTATTTTTAAGTCACTTCTTAGTCTAGTACATTTTCAATGTTCATTACATATTTATATTACAAATTAAGATTTATAATACCTATTTGTATTCTTTTAACTAGAAATTGATTTCAATTTTAGGTTGATCTGTTGTTCATGTCCAGTAAGCTTTTGACTTGACATTAGCTGTCAATGGATTATATGTGAATTATTATTTATTTTATTATAATTATCATTATTGATTTTAACATGTATCTAGTTGGTAATTTTGAATATTAGACTTTAATTTTGTATACTTTAGTTTATTGTTATAAAAATTTTATAGTACCCCACTACATTTTATTGTCTATAATTTTGATTATTAGTGCAGATATCCTAGCATTACGTAACATAATATCTTATATTTTATAATTAACGATACATGAATTTTGACAATCGTACAATATTGTGTACTCTTTTACTTTTATTTATACATGTATTTTATATGCTTTACTATATAAGAAAAATCACCTTTA
Source organism: Tetropium fuscum (assembly GCA_964058915.1). Classification (NCBI taxonomy): domain Eukaryota; kingdom Metazoa; phylum Arthropoda; class Insecta; order Coleoptera; family Cerambycidae; genus Tetropium; species Tetropium fuscum. The sequence continues at coordinate 52,333 of CAXKVY010004966.1, forward strand.
TATTAACAATTTGTCTAATCTATTCAAATATTGTTTCTTTAAGTTCGTAGAGCATTTTATTTGATTTTGTTATTCATTACAGAAATTCATATATATAAAAATTTATATAACAATATTATAATATTGTATATTATAATTATAATATTGTTATATACATTTATATATATATATATATATATATATATATATATATATATATATATATATATATATATATATATATATATATATATATATATATATATATATATATACATATATATATATATATATATATATATATATATATATATATATATATATATATATATATATATATATATATATATATATATATATATATATATATATATATATATATATATATATATATATATATATATATATATATATATATATATATATATATATATATATATATATATAAATTTATATAACAATATTATAATTTTATAATATAATTTCACTAGAGACACATACCCAATTATTATTACACTTAATCCCTTATTAATTAAATTACTAAGCTATTACTACCCAATGAAGTGCTAATACAAGAACCAGTACATATATATTTACTTAATGATACCATTAAATGCAGATTTCTATAACATCATAAACATGAGAGTGTTGTTATTCAGAAGCTAATGATGAACACCTGTAAGCGAATTACTAGAGTGTAGGTTTTTCCAATACATATTTTTTTTATTTAATACACTATCTGTACAGTCACTCTATTTAGTTCACTTCTAAAGATCTCATTAGGTTAAAAAAATGTTAATCCTCTTGTAATGGTATTTATGAAAGTTATTTTAATTTTTCCTTTGATGTTCAATAAAATATAGCTGAAGATAATTAGATTAAATTGTAACATCTGTCCAATTCATTTTTATACTAATTTTATTGTAACGTAAAAAAGTAGTTGTATTACATATACGATAAATTAATATAATACCTACATATATTATATATGTTCATTTAGTGAAAAATAATAATTTTGTGCTGCTTCTGTACTTTGTTATGCTGGTAATAATATATTTTACGATTGCTATTTATTTCGCTTCGTCAAAATTGTAACCTTTTTCTGATTATATTGCATTACATTTGAGCGGAATTAGCTTCTTATATTCCCCGCAGGGTAAGAACGGAAGGTGGACAAAATGTATCATTAGAAGTATCAAATATGTCTCCCTTTGATCCACTTGATCTTCTGCCACGTGGCTATACTCCATATATCGCGAAGCATGTTAGCTTCAAAGGGTAATACTTAAATAAATACTTCTCAAAAGCTTTTACACAAGGTAAGATGGAAGGGTATACTTTTCTGTAACACCTTTATTGCCACATCAGGAGTACCCCGAAGCTCTAACTTGGGACCGCTCAACTTTATATTATTTGGAAATGACTTACCTCTTTAAAATATTGTCTCTTTGTCTAATGTCTTTAGAATCTAATCAACTTACGTTTGCTGACGACTTGAAACTCAATGTTTAAGACTTAATTTTATTAAATATTTAAAAAAAATGTGTTACTTGACCGTATTTTACTAAATGCGTCATTTTCTATATAAGAATCATTAATTTCATTAAATATTGATTGACATTATCATGTATTATTTATACCTAATGATATTGTAGCCATAGTTTTAGGAGTAAGCATAGTTACGTGTACAGTTACGGAATGAGGTACAGCTATTGAAATATGAGTTAAGTGCAAACAATATCAATCGATTAAACAATCTCAAATTTAAATAAATTTATATAAAATAATTAAGAAATATTTCTCTACTTTGAGTATGGTAACTATAAAGTAAAGAGGAACCTAGCCTTCATAGAAATTATTTCATTATAATAAAAATAAAGTAGGTAAAGTAATTAATCTAAAAGTTATTTCCAATGCCATCCTCTTACGGTAGTTTATAGATATATATTGCTAAATGTATTGGTATATTCGCAATAAAAATTATATCATTATAAATATTTAATCAAATGTAAAGCTTATTCCGGGTAATTATATTTTGGTATTATGTTTAATGATTATGATAACATCAAGTACTTTGAAACATAAATGCGGAAGGTTACCTAAAGTTTATTAATTAACACTTGATTGTGTGTCAATAAATTCCAAATTTAATTTAACTTGTAAATGTCAAGATATTCTTATGGTACTGTGAGTACATAGACACAATAAATATTTAAACACAAAAAAATCAGTAAGGACATAGTTATTATAAAAAAATGCAGTCTGTGACAGCTTGGCTCGTATAGAGTGAGTGAATAGATATTCAATTAATATTTAATATATTTTACAAACGTGCTCGTATATATTGCATAATTATAATTTGTGATATTCTGCAAGGTTTCATAGTTTTCTTAACAGAATGTTAAAATTTGATATACCAAAAATTATATTAAATTTATTAGTAAAACCGAGGATATAAGAAGTGTCAAAGTTCTTATTCTATTATTGTTATTATTGAATGTAATATGTTTATTATTGAGCGTAATATATAGAGGTATAAAAATAATTAGATTGGTTTATTGTTTTTAATTTCGGTGCCAGTCTACTTCATAATACGTTATATTTTACGTTATATTTTTTACTTTTTATTGTCGTTAAGGAGTTCGGTTAGGAGTAACTACCTCGTCTTGGATTGTCATAAAGCTACCAATATCTCAATCACTAAATATTTTTTCTTTTCGTTTTTCAGAAGTTTCCCGGTATATCTTCGGAATCCAAGGTCCAAAGCCAATAGAACTAAAATGGGATACCCTTCAAAATATCCCCTTCCTAACAGAACAGGAATTTTTAAAATTGATTTATAAATTATGGTGTTCTGAGGTAACAAACAAAAAAAATACAATCGAATTGAGAACCTCCAACTTTTTTGAAATCGGTTACAAATTGCATTTAAATAGACAGTACTAACGTCATAATAGTTGCTAAAAGTGCAGTCCAGTCTCTTGAATACAGGGGGTCCAAACACTTAATGCAAAAAACTCGGATAAATAGCAACTAAATGACATATAACATGAAACTAAAACATTTTAATATTTTGACATACTTATTTACCTCTATTGGTTACATAGCATACTACAGTACAACCTCTATTAACTGTCACCTACCTAGAATGGTCACCTCAATAAACGGCCACTTTTTATTTTCCCGGAACTCATCAATGGAGTTCCTTGTGTTACTAAACACAAAGTTAATAATGTTAATAATGATCACTTTCGTACAGGGGCCACCGTTACACGACACAAAGGTGTTTCGGCCTATTCGAGGATTGTAAGGATTATGACGATTATTTGAGGATATAATAATTTTTATTTAGTATAGTACCTAAGTCCTGGTATAGTTTTGTAGTATAATTTTTAATGAGACTATAGGCAGCCTAACATTATTTGTTCTCTTAATATTTCCCGTTAGAAAGAAAATAGAAACTTACGGATTGCCCTGATTTTTTAGAAATTGTGTGCCCTATTGATCTATGTAAAAATAGATAGAGCCTGCCATTTAAAATTTTTATGCAAATGCACAATAACTGTTACGATGTCAGCGCCCTCTGGCTAACACGCAAAATCTATTGTGATAAAGTTAATATTGCATATTATTAAGAAATAAAATGTCTTTTATTAAATTGTAAACTCCACAGTTTGTTTAATTCCATTGACTTAAAACAGAGTTAACCTTATTTTAAGAAAAGCACGTTTACCTTTCCCCCACCACTTTATTTTATGAGATAGAACAAAATACGCTATACCAAAAAAAATTACAATTTTTCCAGGGATTACAATAGCAATATACCTCTTCTTCACGTGCATATTTTTGAGAAAAATCCCGTTTTCTGATTGTCCTAAACAATTGAGCCCTCTAGTGGCCATTTTTTGAACTTTAAAATTAATTCCAGCGATATCTCTTGGCCGATTTACTTATTAGTATTTCTTCCCCAAAGTTATACGATAAGTAGTTTCCGATATACAGTGTGATATATCCATTCTCAGTTGGCCACCCTGTAGATATCGTACATATATATTTCTTGTATTCTTTCGGTATAATGAACCATGTTAATTATTAAGTTTTAAATAATTTAAAATCAAAAAAACACTGCAATACACATTAATATTTCATGCTAATGTGTATGTGTATAATACTATGTATATATGTGTATAATATTATAATTTAATGTGACAGATAAATAAATATGACCGTAGTATTGTTTTTACATGACATAAAAGGCTAACGTGATTTTGAGACCTAGAGTGTGTGTAGAAATTTCAGTAACTATACAGTATATTCAATGATGCCTTTGATACTTATTAAATAATGATATCAAATACGATCCTGATGATAATTTCTTAGACGAAATGTAGGAAAATGATCAAGTATAACAAATTATTGAATTTATTTTATACAATCCGTATTTAACAAAAATAAATGATGATGGCCTTGAAGAGACGAAACATCATAACGTAAATTTTATGACGGCAGGTTATAAGGAAATTCATTTACAATAAAAAGTTTCAATTTTTTTTTATATCTTTTAAACAACAACGCTAACGTAATAAAGAAAAACGAGCTTTTTCGTATTTTGTCGAATATGGACCTTTTTGGAAACTTTTATGGACCATTACCAATCAATTATGGACAATTACCAATCAAAATATTTTTTTCCCATTTAACGAACTTAAATTTTGTTATATTGCCTCGCGCTTTGGAGCCAATTTTATATATTGTAGAGGACTAATTACAACAAATACTCTAAAGAAACTTAACTGGATCAATAATAATTGTAATGATAGATATTAACTTGCAATTGAAATTATCTTTGAAATATATAATATGCCTGTACAAAAACTATACCTTATAAAGAATTGTATGGAAAATTTTTTTGGAAAAATAATCAGAGTACTTCATAGAAATTAATAATTGCGCTCAAATTATTGAATTGGCCAAAATATATGCCCTCCAGCACTATTGTATTTGATGAGGTGCCGTTAAAAGTAAACCTGGAGGCATGTGAAACGTTTAATATATTATAAGTAGGCACCCAATTATATAATTTTATACGTTCTTAATGATTTATAATAGAACTTGAAAGTGAGGAAAGCTTTATATTAATTATGTCTTAACATTTTTTTAAAGATGGACAATGTTCACATGTCACCGGTTCAGATAAACAAGTTATTATAAATAGATTATGAAACGCGTGATTGTGTATCGCTTTGTTCTTGCAAACCGAATATCCGACATAATTATGGCATGGAATATATTATAGCATAGCATATTCCTCTACATATGTACTATAATAAGTTAAATACATGTAATTGAACAGAACCAACCTCATGAGAATTAGATACCACGAAATCAAGTTAAGTAATCTCTAAATAAATTTGAATTAGTTGAAAAATCAGTTGAAAACGTAGATGAAATATTTTTTTCGGTATCTATTTAGGAACCTAATAGTATTTTAGGTAACTAAGGTACATAGTTTACAAATTTATAACGTAGCGTAGGTATATACCTCTAATTATATTAGCCTAGAAGTTTGAATTTAGGTCTATTTGTAATTGTGGTGTCGCTTTAGGCAGTTGTATTCAATTGTAAGTAAACATGTCAGTTAACCTTGGTTGACACAGACTCCAAAAATAACAATAATTGTATATTATTGGCCTAATAAATTGATGGTATTCTAAGTAAGAATGAATAACGTAATTATTGTTTACTTTTTAGTGCAGTTTTTAGAATAAATTTTTTTGAGGTTGTTTCTGTGTTTTGTTAAATATATTTGATTTCTTGCTTTTCAGTGAATATTGCTTTTTGTATGTAACTTGTTTATCAAATACGAATACGGGTAGGCCTCCTAAACGCGCTGCCTATATGATGCAGCGCCTTTTAAGTGAGAAGAGCGAGGAAATTGAAAAACGTCTATCTTAAACTAGAAAATCTACATCCAAGACAATTTTAAAAGAGAGCGCAATGCGTAAAAAGAGACTTTCCAAAATGTGGGATTATCATAAAAAAGTATTAAACAGTGAAAACATCTAAAGACGTGCCCACCATATCCGATTAATTCGCGATCGCCTTTCCCATAAAACGCAAAATCAGCGTGCCGATCGTATCAGTTTGATTCCCGAGCGTCTATCCAATTAGATGGGGGAGCAACGTGCTCACCGTCTCAGCTTGATTCAGGACCGTCTCTTCAAGTAGATCAAGCAACGTGCTCGTCTCGGCTTGATTCACGAGCGTCTGTCTATAATAAAAAAAATTCTCCATTTTAAATATTTATTTTTTCCTGATTGGATACGTTGACATGGGAAGATGAGATACCAATTCCAGAATAAAATTCTTTATATAGTCTCTGATTCGTCTGTTTCTGGAAGATTTAGGCAATCACAATAAACAAATTATATATTATGCAACAGTTATTTAACGTCACCATCACATGACAATTCGATATTGCAATGTTATAAAACTTTTAAAAATGTTAATAATTTATAGACATTTAGTATATTTTTCTAGTTGAGCTTCCAATGCCCACCTATTCCTTAATGGTTAAAGCTTTAGATCTGCTTCATAGTAAATAATTTATGCAATTACAATAATTTCCATTTATCACGATGTCTGATTCATACCAGTCTTCAGTAAATACATATAAAACTATATATGCATATTGCAGATAGAGAGAAGCTGCCCGGAAAAAATCACCGGATTTGTTACACCTCTTCGATGAAGGTAATGATGTAATTACCTTAGCCAACATGATGATATCATTAATGCGTCTTCTGAAAAACTTGATTTGTTTCTTATTTATCAAATCAATTTTATGGCAACAAGTGACCATGAAATTACGCTTGCCGTGGCGCTAAATGATCGATGCAATATGACATCGATACATGGGGTTTAAAAATAAGAATTTGTTATCTTCATATTCATGGCCTTTACACGTGTGGATCTGTTCGTAATACCATGACGGGAAAATATTTTTTATACATATTTCAAGTAAAAGTCCAACTTCTTTACCTGTGAATAAACAGATGGAATATAATATACTAAGTTCATGAAATATTATGAACTATTCACCATCCGACATCGCTGTAGAGATCAAGGTGTCACTTGATAATATAATGAGAAAACTATTTTTAAAGGTACCTATTCACTATTTAAAAGTATACAAAACAGCATCTAAAATCTAGGCAACCATGGATATGACAAAACTTTTACTATACCTAATACTATTGGGTTGGGAATAAAATAATCTTTCATTTCATTAAAAAAAAATTAGCATAGCACAGTACACGTGATAGAAGTAAATACTTCTTTACCGATTCGTTGAGTGAGAGAGGGAGATAGAGAGAGAGAGAAAGGAGAGAGAGGTATTGTACATATTGGCTTTATGGTAACTGAAGTGTGACACATATGTTCGTGATTCTAAATGGTGTAGACTTCTCGAGAATATAGCATGAATCGTTGTTCCTGATTTAGGCGTGGCAATTTCATGGCAACATATTTCGGCTGTTATTCATATCTAAACCTAATTTCTCACGAAAAAAGTGAAGCAGTGGCAAGGACGCATCCTCCGCAAAAAGATCATCATCCATTTGGATCAGATTTGAAAGCCCAATCCAGATATATCCATCCACGATCGTTTGTAAATTATATCAAAATTGCTTTCCGCTCTAGAACTTGTGGGGGATCGTTGCCCAAGTCAAATCCGCAATCGATATCTCTGTTTCTCTCTCTCTCCCTCATATTTGTCATATTCTTTATCTCACTTGCGAGACGAAAATGTTATAAAATGTGTCGTGACGTGACCTTGATCACGTCACGACACAATCACTCTCATGCGGCTAAAGAAGTATTCACTTAAACAATCTATTAAATAACTGATGAGGGTATATTAATAACGCTATATTAGTAACTAGTTAATTGGCTGCACAATATGATAGTCACTCGTAGGAATAGGGTCTCCATTTAGTATGTATTTCAGAATAAAATTCTTTATTTTCCTGTATCTAACTTCTAATATTGATCTACGCGATATTCCGTAATATTTTCAAAGAATGATCATTGCAACATTTTTCGTAAAGCACATGCAACTATGAAGAAGAAGTAATCAAGTATATATAAGGTTATATTTAATGGCACTTTAATAACAGTATATTTAGCTCGATGACCTTAGTGATAATCTCGGTTTGTCGTTTCTTAAAAATGAAATTATACGATCTCATGGATAGTTAGGTGTGTAACTAAGTAGAGTTAAGGAATTGATTGTGTTTGGATTTAAGGATATTATGCCTTTAATTATAAAGCTTTAGATATGGCCATCATTACGCATGCAGCACTTTCTATTTTCATGACATTATAATACATAGGTAGTTATTACAAAAACCGATAAAAAATTTACGAAAACTATTTTAAGAGATATAATGTAACTTTTAAATAAGCAGTTTAAAATATTCTACACGAATAAAAGACATTTAGTTTCAACAAGAATATATCTACAATAAAATCACAGATGTATTTAACTTATAGGGAAGTTATATAATTTTAATAGTCATTATTTATTTCACGAATAGTACCGTTGTCAGAAATGAAAAATGACCCCTACCTGATCTGCATAGGAGCTGAATTTTGAAAAGTCATTTATTTAAAGGCTTCCGCTAAAAGCTTGAAAAGTAGTGCAACGAAGAGATATTTTACAAGAATTTCTTGCAACGCTTTATCTTCAACCCTTCCAGCTATCGTAAGAAATAGGTATTATTTTCATAAATATTTTTAAAACTACTCACATGTCAACCTCTAGTGAATGACACTTTGACAGTTTGATTCGACTGTCGATGGTAGTGGCTGATAAAATCTGTGAAGAGGTAATTAAGGATAAATATTAAATAAACTGCCCTTGTTGCAGTAGCGTAACGACGCACGACGTCACGACGTACGCGTAGATTTTGGTAAAAATAATATCATCAACATCGATATGTGAAAGCACAAGCCAGGAAGATATCGAAAAGCTAAAAAAGAACACAAATAATAAAAAAAAACAATTAATAAATTCTTCACTGATGTATGATGACTTATTGACGAGCATCAGACAGTCTGGCAAGACTTTGGTGGTCTCCAATTATTGCCAGATTTTATTAAGCTATTATTATCATATAATGCAAACTGTCGTCTGACAAATTTTATGGCTACCAAAATGAGAGTAAATATTTTTTAAATATTTTTTGGTTTTTCGCCTACCTAAAAAAGACTGTTAACCAATCTTAATTTTCGTAAGTCGTATACGAAAATTAAGATTGGTTAACAGTCTGTCACTAAAATATTGGGCTGAGTCATATTCTGTCTCAGTCAATCGGAAAACACCCCGCTGAATATACAAATTGTTACTTAGATTCACTAACTGTAATTGTAACAATCCTATCGATGATCGATAACTGGAAAAATAAGTACCAAAAAAAATCACTGCCTCCCGTAATATTATAGTAGCTTTGGCTTTATGGAATAAATGACTTGTATAACCATTTTCTAGATGTTATTAATCGATGTTCTCATGCAGCAGTAAAAAAGTGAAGATCCACTTTATGTTAATATTTTTATCCGTGTTTTATCTGATTTTGTACATTATAAATATCCTTAATGCTGTATTATTTTGTCAATGTCAGCTGCGCTGTTAAAGTGAATTGTTTGGGTATATTAAGAACTGGTGAGCAATATAATTTATTATGTTTACTAAGATGCCGGCACATACAACATTATTCTGTATGGCAATATAACTATTAAATGAATATTGAATAAAACGATTAAAAGAAATCATAATACCTACATTGCATCTAAAAGTTTAAAAAGTTGAATGACCGGCTACACTTACAAGGTTGGTGCTAGCCATGGGCATATTTCCCATAAGATACAAAAATAAATATGTAAAAAACAGCTACATAGCCGTGAAAAAAAATTGAGAGCGGAAATTAAAATAAATATATATCTCAAATAAATCAAAAAGTTCTCAATAAAAAATAAAAACAATAACATAAATTTACCTATATTAAAAAATAAAGCAAACAAATCACAACAAAAAATAAAAACTATAAAATAAATAAATCAAATATATATATTCCACAATAAAGCAAAAAATTCTCAAAAAGAAAATAAAAAAAATTAGATAAATACAATTAATTTACAATAAAATAAAATTAATATATTTCAAAATAAAGCAAAAAAATCACAATAAAAAATAAAAGCAATAAAATAAATACACCCACATTTCAAAATAAAGCAAAAAAATTTCAAGGAAATAAAAACAATAAAATAAATATACTTATTTCCCAAATTATTAAATAATTTTAGGTTGTCTTATATTATACTAACAGGTTGCATATCCATAAATAAATGGAATGCTTTGAATTAATCGACATATATTAATTAATCTACAAATTCTCCTTGAAGTGACACATATATACACTCACACCATGTAATCCCACCAGATGGCAAGCACAACACCTGCAAATTCCGTCTAATAAAGAAAGCTGTGCCATTAATAACAAATAAAATATTTCATTAACTCTATATTGTAGCAAATCTCCGAAATTAAAATATTTCGACTCATCTGCCCACATACCAATAATACACCAGCTAGAAATCTCGATGCCTTACAAGTGCTATTTTATAGGCTGGATTAAGATTTTACTAATAATCTGAGCACTCGATCTAAGCCTCATCAATCACTGCATAAATTGCAGCGCAGACCATATGGAAACGGCTCTGGATCGGCGATTGGAGCAGGCTCAAATAAGACAAGAGAAAAGTCAGTTCTAATATTTGCGATAACCATCATTAAAGTACGCCGCCAGCCAGTATTTAGCGAAATATCTGTAATTCTACACCTATTACTAAGTAAGATAAGCACGGCAACTTTCGAGGGCGTTCTCTGCTCTTCGTATAATAATACGAGGCTGAGTTGAAGGATATGGTTCGTTTTGACGTTGGCTTTTTATTTTGCCATATTGAATTGGTATTTTTCTCAGGAGACTAGT